>WURS02428863.1:0-16023 GCA_011762765.2 Rhinocypha anisoptera | reverse complement strand
TGTCACGGGAAAATTCAATTGACGTGGTAGCTCAAATGGAACCTTTTTTAGATGATACTTATCAGTAGTATTTTCTATTTTATGTATCTTTTTATCGTAAAAATGAAGTAAAATTTCTCATAATTATTATTTCCTACTATAAAATTATTGCCTTACCAAAGGAAGGAGAAAAACATTTTGCATTATTCTTGCAGTGTAGTTATATTTGATGGTTGATGACTTGATTTTCAAGTCATTCAATGAAAAATATCTCTTATATTTACTTCATCCATTGTAGGACCAATTCCATTTTGAACTACTTATTTGGGTTATCCATTTGCTTAGAATTTGGTACTTCAGTCTATCAAAGGCCGTGATGTCATTAATTCTCTAGATAATCTCAATGTTTTGATACCAAGGTCATTTTGAGCTCCTTGTTTTGTTAACGTTCCAACATGATAAATAATTAAAATAAACGTAGCTGTAGGTATCAATTTTGTAACATGATGATAATAAATATATATTTTTTTGGGAATTAATTTTTATCTTTTCCAACGACTACTTAGATGCGTTACAACCATAGTTTCAAAACTAATGATATAAGGTTGAGTAGCTATTACCTAAAATATTTCTAGAGCTCAGCACCAAAAATTTTAGCAGAGAAAAGAAAATGGAACAATGAAAATGGATTAGAAATGTAGCTCTCCCTAGTAAAATAAATAAAGAATATAATAAATAAGCTCTAGCTGAATTTTGTCGTCGCCGCTACAGTAATTCCAGAGTACATGGCATTTAAGATCAAGCCATTATATATTTCACTAAAATAAAAGTACTAAAATAGTCAACTACGTTAGAGTAAGTAAATTTTAAAAATTGGTTAAATGTTTTTTTGGAGAAAGATATATTTTTGAGACCAAAATACTTTACTGTGAATGAAGGACGAGACTACACGGCCCACCAAACTGTCCTCGTATTAGAACCACCGTTCCTGAAATAGGTAAAAATGCCATATCACTCAACTGCTGTGAAGTTCTGCCGATGATGAGTAAAGGAAGCTTAACACCGTCCAACTGGTTGTGCCTCATTTATTTGATTTTATTCTAATTCAATAACTTTTTTGATAACTACAAAGGTGTGATGAGGCTGACACATGACATTAAGGTTTTTCCTTATAGATAAACCAGTGTTCGGAGTGAAAGCATAGGACGATGGTCTAAAAATGTGAATAAGTATCATCCTGACTGGTTTTTCCTCCTATATTTGAGAGCGAATTACTCATTTCTGCGAATAGGTAAGAGGTAAGTTGTCCAAAAGGCCATCGAAAGGTTTGGATAAGAGTATACTTTCAATGAGAGGAAAAATGATAGGACACATATTTAAGCTAAAGGGTACATCAAGGTCTCTAATACAGGAGAGAATAGGTATTTCAGATAGAATTCTAGACGACAGAAAGTATACAGATTGGAAGAGGGTTTAAGTTACGTTAAAGCTATGTTGTTTTAAAGTTGGAGTTCGTTAAAACCTACCTTAACCAGTAGACTACTGTGCCTCATCATCAACAATGGTGACAATTATTTGAGTGTCGAGTGATAACTAGTAAGCTGTTGTAAGGTACCCAACGTTCTATATTCTTGACGATTTTTAAGACGAACAAATAAAAATGTAATTGTACTGGGTACGAGAATACGTACGAAAGACATTTGCAGAGAAGATGAAAATAGTCTTCGGAGAGTTACGTATGTCTCCTCCGAAAGTTTTAATTTGTAATATGTTATGCAAAAGGTATTAGGTTAATTTTATACTATGGATTAGTTTAAAGTCGAACTATCGTACGTAACTAAACGTGTGAATTTCGAACTAATTTAATAGAGTTTGTCCTATCTTTGCCTATTCCATTCATTAAAAACCCAAAACATTTAATTTATAAAAACTTTTAATAATTACCAAAAAATCATATAAACAACGTTACAAACAATAAGAATGAAGTTTCAAAACACCGAGTTATTAACAGATGCAAGAAATTTCATAATAAACAATTTTTTTAGGAAATAGTTTCTCACTGTTTTAGAGAAGTTCGAAAATTCTCAGCTATATCACTTCTTAACATTAAAAACAACTTTTAACAGTAAAACCGATGTTTGAATACAAAAAGCATGGTTGTTGTTATCATTGGCAGCAGTGCCCATATACTTCTTTTAGCTGCACCGGAAGAGTTCCGGCAAAGAGATCGGTGAGGCCCAATGCATGCCGAGTAGCTGATGACGTGGCCGATGTAGCTTTGCTCGTGAACTCCTTGCAACAAATGTGCTTGTGGCCCTGGAGGCGGAAATAAAATAGTATTATGGATAAGAATTAATTGGTCAAAATGACAAAATATTTGATAAGCACAAAATTGAATATAATATTCCTAACTATTTCGTAAATAAAAAGACATAATATTTCATGGTTTAAATTATAAAGGAAGGTATAAAGATGAGGATTGTGATAAGCTGCGCCAATACGGAGAAAAACAAGAGGAAAGAGACCATATGCAATGCTCAAAAGTATTGCGCAAAAAATCATTAAAATTATGAGGAGGGTTAAATAGGGGAAATTAGGTGGATATACTGGATTTGGAAATGTGCACCCTCTATTATCTACTACGTATCTTTAACCTTCGTCCCCTAATGTGGATGCATATGTAATCTTCAAACAGGGCAGAGAGAATGAAGAATAATACTTTTTTCGAAGCTAGCGGGAAAGTAGTACAGGGTAACAGAATATCCGTTTCATTTGTGTTTTAAGAGTAGATTCTTCCTTTTTTGTGGCGAATGTGTTCCGAATACTCAGAAACAATTCTACTGTACCTATGGCGTAAATAGGAACGTCTTCTCCACCATGCGTTTCGTCATCCATGAACATGGGAGAAAAGTGCTGATAGTACGCATTCCCTCTCGTCGTATCTGAGGCTACGTCCCGCCAGGTGGAGTTCGGCTCAGTCGTCCCGTTTCGACGGTGGTAATAGTAGGATGGACCATTTGCATAGGTGAGAGTTTCGTATGCATAATCTGTTTTGGAATCGTTCGCAAAACCTGAAACGGGAAACAGAAAAAAAATATTTTTTTTTGGAAACAGCAATCTATTGGCCAGCCATAATATCTTTAAAGTACATGTTCATGAAGAGTTTTACGTATAAGTGTTGAGCGTGACAGTGTTTTTTTTATTAATTTTTATCCATTGGAGAGTATGGAAAGAATAACTCATACTAAAATAAAAAAATAGAATGCAGAACAAAAATACATAGCAATTTATTTTTAAATTTAAGAAAATATATAGGAGTTTTGCAAAAAAGATTTCTGTTTATTATAGTAAGTATTTTGAATTAAATTACTTCTAAATGTCATCAAATTTACAAGTTTATTAAATTTAAGTTAATAATTCTTTGTAAAAATAAAATTGAAAAAAAAAATCAGGTTATCCGTTCTATGAATATAAAAGTTTACATCCTTTGATTTCGTTTACAGTTGTCATTTATGTACATTATTAGATTGAGCACAATTTTTTCGTGTACAATGAAAAGTGAGAAATGATGGAAAAAACATACTAATAACGTTACGACCTGAAGTCAATGTTTATCCTCATATTTTGACTGTTTTCTCATACTTCTTTTCACTACCACCAGAAAGTGGCTTGCATTTAAAAATTATTATGTAACAGCAACAAATTTAATCATACACATGGCATATTTTTCGAGACATTATAAATACATAAAAGTATGTCAGTGCAATTTGGGTTACATTAAATAGTCTAACCAGGATATTAAACTAAAAAGAAATTTTTTCATTAGATGCACATATAGGACGTACAGACGCATAGATATACGAAGTTATGATCTACCAAAATACTTTTCAGGAAGAAAGTTTCACCATATATTATCCACAATCCCGGATGAGAATATTTTTTATCGTAGCCCCCGTCTTGCTCCGGTCAGACTGCTTTGCATGCAAATAATCTTTTAGGAAACGAGAAGATAGCTAAAAGTAATATAAAAAAGTCTTTTCTGTTTTGATATCTATATTTTTATGCTTAAATATTTTCACGGATAAGTTACATTTGTATCGGAGATACCCTCTGTAATAGTTAATGACAACTTTTATTTAGTTTAAGCTCAATAATTTAGAAGAAATATATATCAATATTATCGTCATCTCATATTGAGGAGTCTAAAGGTTCCATAGCCGATTTTTTTCATATCCCGACAGTAAAAGTGTGTCTGACTAACATGTAAATACTTTGGATTAATTATCCAACGCGCAGGCGCAGCAGTCGGTGTAAATATAATCTTGACATATAAATTTAAGCTGTGTCATCTTTAGTATTGAGAAATAAGTTTTTAAGTACAAGTCAGTTGCGTCAAGGAATAAAAACGCAGTCGAGCTCACTAGGCAAACCAAGGACATTCTTTTAAAAAATCACATTCCATATTCTTTTTTCTATGACGGAAGTACTCACCAAAAATATCATTTCCCCTACGAGGGTATCCGTTGATGGTTAATGTGTGCGAATGGTCCGCAGTGACCACCACTAGTGTCTCCTGTGGGTTAATCAAAGACATGACCATTCCAATGGTGCCATCGAATTCCACTCCCTCCTGAAGTGCGAGCCGGGCATAGTTCTCATGGTGAGCGTGATCAATGCGTCCTCCTTCCACCTATGTGAAAGACATATGGAGCTTATCATAGCGAATTAACTGTGCGGATAAAAGGGAAAAGCGAGGATAATCTTCGCCTCACGTTAGTTGTACCACTAAAAAGTGTAATTGAAGAATAAATATATTCAAGAAAACACTATAAATAATCCATTGAATGATTGCTCAGCTACTAGTTCTAGGAATATGTTGTTGGACTCAATAAGAATGACCAAACAGTTTTACGATAAAGCTGTCTTCATATCCACGTACTTCTTACCCACCATTATTTCAGATAGAAAAGCTACTTACTCCTCTTCTCTCTTTCCATAGTACCGTATTGCTTACCCAGTATCCTATCTGCTATTACAATGTATCCGAAATAAATTACCCCCTAGCATCTCTGCGTTACACTATTTCCACCTTATTCGAATTTACCATTATAAATTCCTCTCTTTCCATGTCATTCCTGACACTTCTTCGTTCGTTTTTCTTCCCATCAAATTTAATCTCTCCATTTTTCGACACGACGACATATGAAAAACCTCAAACATATGTTTATCTTTTTTTCTCCGAGACCAAGTTTTGGAACTAAACAAATCAACGTTCCATAATAGTTTTCGTTAATATTAATTTTGCGTCTTTGTTCAAATTTTCTAACTATACTCTTATTTTAATTTCCTTGCCAATGTGCTAATCTACAAACCTCGCACCATTGACGTAAATAAATAAATTTATATGTCTTATCCAACTTAGGTTCCCCTGAAATTATATTCAACTTAGCATATTTAAATTAATTATTGTCATTATTTTGAAGGTTACTATTCATCTCAAACCTCCAATACTGCTCTGTAAAGCTCTACAGAAAATCTGTTGTCCTTTTCCTGTCTGAATGAATAGTTTGGTCGTCAGAGAATCTAAAAAGCCGACATCAGCTTTAATTCCTGCTACAAGACCGTTCTTAACCTATTCTATATTGGTTTTTCAATTTAGGAAAAGGTAACTGGTGACAATTAAAATACCTCTCTACCTAATCTTCCTATCCTCCTTTTGACCTCAGCCACTTATGCTGTAACATGCAGGATTAATATGAAACACCTATTCTTCCAGTCCACTCCTGCAATACTTCTATTAATGTTGACTGCTGTACTCTTTCGAACAATTTCTTGAAATATAAATGCATGTAAAACATCCTAGTTATGTTCTATATTCTACTTGTTTGTCAGTCTCTATGCCACCAGTTCAACACTTGCCCCCCGTCCAGTTCCAACTGATCTTCTCCTAGCTGTTCGTTTATTCTTTTCTCCAACCTTTAGTGCTGACTTTTAAAATTACATTCACTACCAGATTAATCCAATTAATTCCCCATAGGTTCTCACATAATGTTGATTTTGTATATTTTTGGATGAAGACTTGTAGACAAACTCCTGTCTTATTTTACTTCAAATACTTATTTTACTGTCTTTCCTTTCAATCTTTTCCGTAATCTTGCGTAAATATGATATTTAACTAGGGTTTTGTTAATATCATATTACGGGGTAGCTTCTTCTCTGATTCCTCAACACAAATATTCTTTTAAATATCGCTCCTTAACACCATTCTTTTTTCATCTTTCAGAGTGTCATATTGAATATATATTTATTCTCTCTAGCTAAAATTTCTGTCTATAGTATATATGTTATCTGGTCCCATTTTTATGCTTGCGATCCTCGTCTGTAAAATTTTATTCTTGATTACTCTTCTATTAAATTTCACTCCTTTAAGTTTTCATGCGTAGGGATTTCGTTTGACGATGACAGCAAAGATTTTCCTCCCCCACAGTTTGGCACGATTCCCGCTCCTTTGAACTGTGCCTCGCTGTTGCCAGGAATCAATTTTCTTCGTTAGGCCATCATTGTTTTCTTGGGAAGATGTAATTGAAGTGGTTTTCTGTTGTCTTCCTCAATAGGGTTTACAACGTGACACCATCACTTCAATTGCTATCACACTGGGATGATATCCATTTACATCCGGCTCAGTGTGGAAGCGACACTGCATGGAACTCCTCTGGCTCCCAACCCCCGTTCAATTTGGACTGAGTAACCTTACCAGGAGCATTTCTCACTATTATAATTGCATGGGTCTATTGAACCTGCAAGTTATACCGCCTTGTGACGGTTTCTTCCTACGAGAGGGTGTACTTATATAAATTAATATTTAGTAAAAACAAAAAGAATTCTGCCATAGAAATCTGATTTTAATTCTTCCATTTCAATCCTGCGTGGACTTTTTGTGATAGTTCTTCTTTAGTGTTTCTACATTTCGTCTCTAAATTTGAAGCCTTTATGATTGATTAGCTTTGAAAAACCTCTGAACTTAATGATAGGATGTTGCATGTGAATGAAAATTTAGTAAATCTCTCTCGGGAATTCAACCAAATTAAGTGGTTCACACTTATAAGTTTCGAATATCAACTCGGTCATCATCCTCATAGCAGATGAGGAAATTAGAATTGCTCCATATACAGGAAATCCTTGGGCTAACTAGTGACCAACTAGAAAAATCGACAGGGAGAATATTAACTTCAGTATTCGAAGCGGTAATAGAGTCCATAGTTAATTAATATTTCAAATGTTTCATCAATCAATTAAATTTCACGATGTGACCAACAGAAATTATGTTAGAAGAAGGCATTTCAATATCATACTCAAAGAGTTATTTAAAATAATCCATAGGCCGATCTTATGACAGTTTTGTTGAAGTCAGATTACAACAAGTTAGGCATAACAGAAACAATTCAAGAAACACTTAAAGCAAAATATCCATTAAACTGTGATAAAAATGAAGTTGATTTACCTGATACTTTATTTAAATAGAGTTGATATATAAAGTTTCGTTTATTATTCTTAGATTTTGTAAAACAATTTAAGACCAAATAGTTTTGTATTTTACTACTGAAATATTGCAGAACTGTATTTCACTAACGAACTCTGTTTAAAAAGTTATTTCCCTCTATGGATTCATGAACTCTCCTGATTCATTTATCAGATTTAAAAAATTCACGAGTCATTATTGGGCTAAGTCAAGAGGGTGACGTTTGGGGATATTAAGGTGTGATGACTGACGAAGGAATACGCTTAAATATTTATAGGATGATAAATCTAGCTATATAATTCTTAAATGAAATACATTGAAAATATGCTTATGATTTTTTAATTATAGGATAATATTCTCGACCTGTCATTACCAGATACTTTATTTTGCTCATATGTGAAAGCCATTATTAGATTCTATTTGCATGGCCTACTTGTGGTCTCAAATGACTTACTTTAAATTGTATGTATGCATCTGCTTGCCGAGAGGGATTATTCTCGGGCATTTTACTTATCCGTGGATTTTATATTCCAACTTATCCCAGTCTTTATCATTTTCAAATGTGTTTATCGCAGGCGACATTCCATGACCACCCGATTCTGGTCTCTATTCATTTCCTTATAACTCTTAAACAGATTCAATATGTTCCTGTTCCTCCTCAGAGTGGGAATATCATGATTTTGTACTTGGCTCTGTTTCCTGGAATCTCCCGGCGTTGCCTTGAGATTGTGTTTACGGTCAATGTGTTCTCCTCTGCCGAACGATACTTGCCTTTTTCATTCAGAGTCGTTTCGCTTCCTCTATTCCAATTTCCTCATGTTGCTTGCTAAAATTTCCTTTAAGACCACTGGGTTCGAATCGCCCATAATGATCAGATTCTCTTTTCCTTTCATTATACTGAAGACTTCTTCCAGTATCTAATATGCTTTATGAATGAATGGATTATGAGATGTTTGTCTGCTCTATCACTTTGGCCGTGGCTCCACTAATTTCACCATCAGAATCCTCTTGTAGCGCCAGCACGACTTAAAATCTTCTTTCCCACTCCTTGACCAGTACAATGGTCTTTTCTTGTAATTTTCTTTTCGTATCATGAGTAGATATATTATATATCACATACATCATATAGCGTAGGACTCCCTCCAGCAGTTTTATACCAAACTTCATTTTATTTCACTAATCTCAGAGTGTTAATCTCTATCTTCGCATTTTCTAGCTTCCTACTCATACCTAGGGACCAAACGTTCAATTTTCCTACCCTGAATTTATCCAACTTGTCTATCATGCAAATCGTGATATTTAAATGCGTAATGTAGTTTTTAAAAGTCTCTTTCCGTAAGAATTTAAAAGAAATTGTAACTATGAATTATCGTCTCAAAAATATCTAAAAGCGCGTATTTCTTGAAGCATGACAGCATTTCCTTCGCTATCTTAACAAAATCATAGAAATGGTTACCAGATATTTTACATTTAAATGGAATACAGTTTGTATTTTTCTGTATGTGAACAAGTCATTTGAGAAAGTATTTATTTCAATTTCCATATATCTCAAGGAAAAATAGCGAATGCATTGCAAGCAATTTATATTTTAAAGGATAATTAGTGGAATAAACTTAAAATATAAAATTATAAAATAATTGGCAAAATATATGAAACTTAGACTTCAATCTTACCATCAAAACATATCCTTTTTCGTTTCGCTGTAGAATTTTCAAAGCCTGCGAGGTCATATTCCTTAGTGATGGCTGTCCATTTTGACTTCTATCCCGTAAAGAATTGTATTGTAAATGACCTTCGCTGAATATTCCTGTAAGATATAATGTATTTTAAGGTAACTATTTAGTGGTACTTTGACCAAATAAAAAGAAAAACCTAGCTAAACCTGTGGTATCATAATAATTGATATAACATTATTCCAATATGAACTGAATTATAAACCTTTATTCTGTGTCACAGAAAAAATATAAAAAAACTACTGAAAATATGCTGTAGTAATTGCTGTGTATATTGCCGTGTTATGTAAGGGAATCAACTGGGTTATGCTACAAGCATGAAACTGGGCACGCCTTTGAATAATAGCAGCTATATGTGCTAATGCATTCAAAGATACGAGCCCCAAGAAATAAAGGTAATTACTGGGAAATGAGAGGTTGCTCAGGAAAAGCAATTAACTTCAATTGCGATGAAATGTTAATTTCGTAGTCAGTAGTACGTTGCCAAGTGAATCAATTTAAACTGTGTTACCTATCTAATAATTATTACACAGTTACTAGCAGACGCCATTTGTATTTTAAACGCCGTTATTTTACAGAATCGGATACATATTATTTGACACCTGGATGAAGTGAAGTGCTGAAATTGATAAAAGGTGTATTCATTTTTCTGTTGGACCTAGGCTATTTGTCGAAACTTATATTATTGATTAAATCCATTTATAAAATATCAAAAAGTCACAGAAGCAGGCAAATTTTTTTATAAAATTTGATTTGTAAGAAAGACATCGATTTGTATGAAAATAAGAAGATATAGACATAAATTGTAATATTGTTACACATAAGCATCATTTGCATTTGTACAAATATATGGATTTTAAATTCGAAGGGTCATATTTGAGACTTCGAATAGGACCGGGAAGTTTGATGCGTTTTGGTCATACATCCTCTAATTAATGGAATATTTTTTGAGTTATACGTGCAATATCAATTCAAAATATGTGACAGAACATAGCTGTGAAATATATTTCCTGGGACCAGAAGATAAAATGATAAATTTAAGAGCGTTGGTTAAAGTAACAAAAATGCATCAGTTAATGCATAACGACACTCACCTAAGAGGTATTCGACGTCATTTGTGTTCACGCTCATAAGCTCCTCGGTATTTTGAACGTAGCGGTGCTTGACTTTCTCCCCCTTTTTCTTTTCAATCCAGTCCTCGATCAAATTTCGGCCGTCCTGTCTAACGCAGGATTCATCTTCATCCTCAAACCATGTGGTGCCCAGAGGATTCCAGCCACCACCCAATATAACCTATGTTTACAGGGTGACATTTTTCAAGATCGAAATATAAGCCACCAATGGTTATAGACCAAAATAGAGTTTGAGTAAAGCTAAAATATATCTATTTATAAGAGTAAACTACTTAAAATATCTATTCATTATGTGATTCTTTCTTTATTACCGGTTTCTGTGTGAGTGTGTGTTCATGAGAAAACTCTTACGAGAACAATATACGTAGTCGACAGCCACAGGGGTGGCGACGAAGAAAACACAGAAAACAAAATATAAACACTCTCAAATAACAGGGTACGATCATTTCAATGGCGCTACCATCTTTTTCGAGGCATAGGTAGACGGGTACCCTTCTACCTCCGTATATATATATATATATATGAATTTATTCTCCTAAGGACCATACAAAATATTTGCAGGTATGGGATTCGTCATTGACAATGCATCATGCATAAACCGGTTACTATATAAGCATGTGACTTGAAAATCTATTTAAAACAATCATAACAAATATACTTGATAATTCATTATTATAGTACATTATTTCCTCATTTTTAAATCATCAGTTAAAAATTCATTCACATTGTAGTAGTATTTAGATACCAACAACTCGTTTAATGATTTTTTAAGTTTCATTATCGACTTAGCAGCTTTTATATTGGATGGTAATGCAGCATAAATCTTGGTGCCTCTGACCATTGGGCTATTTGATGACATTATTTTTATATGATGGGTTACATGGATGTGGTTAGAATTCCTTGTAGCGTGAGGATGAATTTCGTTATTTAAGTGATACTGCTGACTGTTATTTCTAACTAGAGTAGCAACACAATAAATGTAATTGGCTGTAATCGTTAACATTTTCAGTTGTTTCAACATTAGTTTGCATGAGGTCCTGTGTGGAACCCCCATCATACATCTTACAATTTTTTTCTGTATGATGAAATTTTTTGAAGTAAACTGGTGGAGGATCCCCAATGGACAATACCATAAGAGGCTCTCGAGTAAAAGTCAGAGTTTTGTAACATGCTTGAACCAACTTCCAATATCTTGGACATGCAATCCTAGAAACATCACATCTTTAGCTAATAAAATAGAAGTATTATGTAATACCAAAATTGGAAGATTTTTAAAGCCGCATTGGTTAAAAAATAGAGTTTATGTTTTGTTGCAATTTAATTTTAGTTAATATTGATACTCCAAAACCATATACTATCTAATAATTCTTGGGCCTGATTAAAGAGCCCACTAATGCTTTTGTCGGAGATGCGAAAACTGGCACCGTCCGCAAATAACATAGGTTTTATACTGCTCTTGTTAATGAATATAGGTAGGTCATTAACAAAAATCAGGAATAGAATGGGACCAAGAATAGATCTATGAGGCACACCAGTAGTTATAGTGTGTGGATCTGACAAGCATTTTCCGTTTTCTAAACTTATTTCAACTTTTTGTGTTCTAGCTGATAGGCATGCAGATAATCAATCCAAAGCTATGCCTCTAACGCCAGATTTTTGGAACATAGAGGAATAGTGTGTTCCACCATATCACAAGCTCTAGTGAAGTCTAAGAATAAGGTCAGAACCTTTAGGTTGTCGCCAAGGGAATTGGTTTATGGGGAAAATGAGAATTTTACCATGCACTGCAAGTTTCATGAACTCTTTAAAATATGAAAATAATGAGATAAGAGCTACGATTTTAGATTAAAACTTTAAATATATATGCTGCAGTTTTTAATCCAACCATTTTTATTTGTATCTTGGTCTAAACATAGAAAAAAATCGTTAAAGTGCGAAATTTTTTCATTTTTCGGATTTTTACGTTTCTCGGATCCTTACGTTTTTCTAACGTTCCTTATATGAACGCAAAGAAGAATTTTAGTTCTTTCTTGGTAAGTATATTTTAAATTTTACGTCTGATTATACATCCGACGTGTAATTTCAAGTCTGGTCAGCAGTCTCAAGCTCTTCATCGGGAGGAAGGGTTTAAAAGGATGGGGATTGAAGGGTAGAAGGAAGATGAAGTTTGGAAGAACCCTCAAAGATATTTTTCAACTTGTAGTTATTTCCTATTTTCCTATCCAACTAGTTTTCCCTACATTAGTCCTGCAAGTAGTGCCAGATTGGCGCTTTTGACGCTAGATTTAACGACTTTTATCCTGGTTTAGCGAAATAGGTAATATTTTCTCTAAGTTGGATTTTTCAGTTTAGTTTGAAGTTTTAAGTCTGTATAAAGGAACCACGGATGATAATTTTTTTCTCCCCCTAACAAAATTCCCGCAATAGGTCTATTGCACTCTATTGGGAACACTTTTGGGTGGCATTACGAGGAATGGTATTCGACGGGTAAAAATTGTCTTGTTATATTTGCCAAAAACACATATACTGTACGAAACAATCTAAATAATTCAAATACATTTCTGATACAAAAAATTTTTGAAAAATATGTAATACTTATTAAAAGTGGTATAATTGAATAGTGGAAAATATTCTAAAGATTGGAATTTCAATGTCAAGGTAGGCTATTTCTTAAAAAGTATGTGCCACCTGGCCAATGTTCAACAATGGGCCATTTTGATGAGTTTATTAATTTCAAATTAGTTATATGTTCACTGCTGGATTCACACTATTACTGAAATACTAAATTCAGCTCTACGTATTACATGTTTGATGTATGTGTTAATCAAAATATATTTAATTAATAATTGCTTAAAAAGGGTTATTATATATTTCATTAATAAAATTAAAACAAATATTATTTTCACAAAAAAAGGAATGGTTATTAGGTTTGTATGTATTTACTCAACATTTTGAACTATTTAAGCACTGATAGATTTTTATCTTCTGTTTTAGCGTTATGTCTTTCATTTTAGCGACGATGTATCTACTTTATGGGAAACTTTAGCGACGTACTGGAAAAATTTAGCATATATGAATCTGGAATTAATATTACTTACTTGCTTATAGGAAGAGCTGTAGGCTCCTTACCTTTACCAATTTAAGTAATATTCTCATCTTATATTTAATCTTCTTTGTCCCTATCAGCAGATCCATATAATGGATTGAACTAAACTTTTCTATAGATTTTTCCTTAAATTCCTTCACATCAACTCCTTCCCTTGAGCTAAGTCATCGCTTTATAACCCATTTTTCTTTAATTATCCTTGCTGCTTAGTCTGTTTTTCTAAATGAATATACACAATTTAGACAAATTAGCTATATAATTCAAGTTTTGCCCTCCTAGACTCATATTTTTAGCCTTTTTACTTTTACAGAATCTCATTACTTCATTTTTTCTCCTATTATTTTTAATACCGAACCTCTTACTTTGGTTCTTTAATGCGCTCTATAAAGTCTTCATTAAGATTAGCTAGAGCTTGGTCACCTGTGTATCTGAATGTCATCGTGTTCCCCACTCACATTTATTCCTAGCCATACTGCTTCTTATCCCCCTGTTACTATATTCTCCGATCGCAATTTAAAAAGCACTGTTACAGCGGACACCCGTCTTACTCCCCTTCCTAACTGTGTCCATTCAGATTTTCTGTCTGCTACACTTACTTGCGCAGCCTGACTCGTATAGGGGTTTCCTATGGGACGACTATCCTTCTAATCTAATATCTAATAATAATTTTTGCAAAAATTTCATTAGTTTTCGCCACTCTACATTTTCGAAAGCTTTCTTAATGTCTACAAAACGGACATATCTTGATTATTTTTTATATTCCGTTTGACTAATGTTCTCATTAACGCTATCGTGTCACAAATCCTAAATAAATTCAAACTGATCTTTTCCTGTATTTTCATTTGCTTTTGTCTCAAACCTATGAAATATGACTCTAAATACTGCCTTCACTGAATGTCGCTGCATATTTGAATTGATATCAAATTAACTAAATCCTCTGTCCATCTTCTTTCGTCGTCAATTCCTCGAATAAAACCATAAATCTCTTTCTTCCCCTTTTTCCTAAAAATCTGAATGACTTAATCAGTGTATTATCCACCCAGACTGTCTTATCCCTCTTCTTCGGGTATAAGCTATCTTAATCGACTTCATATTCCCTTTTTGAATGTTAGCGCAGGGTCTTTTCTCTTTGCAGTAGTGTTCCTCGAAGCAATCATATATAACCCGAATTTCTTCCGGTTCAAATAATGTCTTCCCAAACTTATCTCTTAGAGTAGGAATCGTACTTCCTGTTCCATTTCCCAACAAGACTTAAACTTTCCTATGTATCTCACTCATCTCTACTTGCAGTTGTAACTTTTCTATACACTTTCACTGCTCTGTCCACCATGCCTCGTTTGCCTTGTCCATCTCTTGCCTCTGATTATTATTTTTCTAACATTAACTCTTTTTGGGTCTACTTTGTTGAACTCCATATTTAAAGGTCGAAAAAAGCACACTGACTTTTCCATATAAAAGCTTTTTAATGTACGAACGGTTTCGTTGACTAATGATGGACCTGATAATGTTACTTAGTTAACGAAACCTGTCTTACATCAAAAAAACTTTTTATGTGGAAAAGGCAGCTTGTTTTTTTTTCAAACTATTATTTTTCAATCTGTACATCCTCCTCCTGTCCTATGTTCTGGTGCTTTTTTACCCCCTTCGCTTAGTAATATTCATAATCATCTCTTGCGTAGCCCATAGCATCTCATTCATTTCAGTCCCCTTCGTATCTGTTACCAGCTCTTGTTATCTCCTCTTCAAAAACTTCCCACGTTTTACAACTATCCTACTTTTACAGGTATTAGGTGGAAGATGGGACTATTTAGGCTCAATCTAGCCCCAATAAAGACATTTAATATTTATTATCTCTTTGGCTACTCTCATTTAGAAGTTTATCTTTTGATACCTGATGTTCCTTCCTCTCTATACTGTTAAAGCGTCTATGCTAATTTGATTTTCTGAATCTCCTGACTTTTTTAGCCACTTGAATTTTATGTAACAGTTCATCTCGACCAAATTGTGGTCAGGGTCCTCGTCCGCTCCCGGAAAATTGTTACAATTTGTAATGATGTTTCAAATTAAATTTTCAAAATCTATGCACGGCCATGATAGGTTCAACTTTTATCTAACTGTATCTCCCGGCGTCTTGCACATGTGAAATGAACCACCTGTTCTTTACTACCAAGCATTTATAAACAGCGAGTTTTATACAGCCATTGACCATCGCTCGCATCCTCTTCTTCAAGTCTCCCTGTCTTTCCAGTCTTCATTAACTATCTATATCTTTTGCATGTCTATTGTGTCATTCTTTGTCCAGTCTTCTCGTGGTCGTCCTCCTTTCCTCTTCCCTTGTGGTTGACATTAAATATTTTCTTTGGCCAACTATATTCATTCATTCTTTTCACATGTCCGTACCATTTTAAGCAACTTTTCTATATATCTTGGATGATATTTTCTTCTACATGCATCATTTTTTGAACCTTGTAGTTCGCGAAGGGACTCGAAGAGGGAATAGGGAAAGAAGTTTAGATGACCTATAGGAACCATTGACGGCTTTTATGAAGAATT
>WURS02428852.1:0-16023 GCA_011762765.2 Rhinocypha anisoptera | reverse complement strand
AAGAATAACAGTTCTCCTCTGCACAAACATGGATGGAACTGACAAAATGAAGCCATTAGTCATTGGTAAGTCAGCACACCCACGATCATTCTTCGGCCAGCCAAGTATTCCATGCTCTTACGAGTCAAACAAAAAAGCATGGATGTCATCCTAACGTTTTATAAAGTGGCTTCGGGCTTTTGATGCCAGAATTGGAGGAAGAAATACAAGGGTTGTGTTGTTTGTGGATTGCTGTCCAGCTCAGCCAAACTTTAAAATGACGAATGTTTGAAGTGTAGCCCTGATAGCGTGTAGCCGTGACCTTCAGATGAGAAGATGGTGGATGAATTGAAAACATGGGAAGGAGGTAGTTATCTGAGATTAAATCAAATTAACTATTGCCTTTGTGTCATTAATACACAAAGAGTACTTGAGAAAAATTCTTGAAATGTAGCTGATCCTAGATATGAGTGCATGAAAACACTAACTGTGTATAACAAATAGGAATGAACAGAAAGGCTTTGGCACATATTTTAAGACAAATAAATGATTAGTACCTGCAAGATATTGGTAATTGTGAAAGTGAGAGAAGTCTGACTGATTCTAGAAGAAATCCAAGCTACATTTACCATACTTCATATAACATACTTTGTGCAATTGGCATTAAGTGGGCCTAGACTGCATATACTAACTAGATCTTGCTAAAAGATCCCTTTCTCAAAGTTCTTCTAAATAGTTTATGCAAAGTATTTTATAACATTATTCACATTATTATTGTAATCTTTTTTAGGAAGAGAGAACAGTTGATAGGATCTTCAAGTATTTAAAAGCACTTTAATAATTAAGAAACTTACATGCTGATTAATGATCTTTCCAGTCACATATGGAGCCAGGAAGCCACAGATATTTGAGACTGAATTTGTGAGACCATACAACGTTCCTGCAAAACGGGGACTGAGAGCAAGGTGATTCACCTAAAAGAGAGGTTACAATTATTCAATGAGATAAGCAACTATTAGATATATAACATTAGCTAATAACAATACATATTATGTTCAAAGCAATAGGTAGTGCGATCATAGACCCCATTTTTGGAATCGTGGAATTTCTTTAATACACTTTTTAGGGTTAACATGAGTAGTCAAAATCATGCTATGTCTGTCATTTTAATGCTCATATTCACTAATAATTTTTAATGAAGTAAGAACAAATAATTAGGTATTTTCAACTATTTCAACTATTTTCAATTTTAATTAATAAAAAAATTCAAACTGAAATTTAGCAGTTAATCAAACTTTCTCTTATGTTGTCTCACCAATGATACCTTTTCTTTCAATTATTTATTCATTTAATGTACTTTCAAAAGAAAAAGTAATTCATATATAATAATATATTTCATCTGGAGAATATTCATAGAAACTGTTAAATGTTGAAACTAAACATCTCTATAAAATTATTACGTTAAGAATATAAACTATAAAACTTAACAGAAATGGTCCTTACTCATTCCTTTCATCTTGGAAATAAAACTATACTATTACCTAAAACTCAACATAATCACATACAATGTTATATTCTTTCCACCCTGCACATTCTTGCACAAATTAAGCACACTATAATAACTTGACAGAAATTACTTTTATCATTATTCATCTTGGAAATTAAAGTAAAATACTTAATTTTAAAATGCATATTTAAAATAAAAAATTGTCATTATTTCTAAAAAAACTTGTATCAAGGCATTAGTACTCCTGGGCAATGTGAGGTAGGTACAGTTAAGGATATAAGCTCAAGGACTGACATGTAGAGTTAACAATTCATTTTTTATACAATTTCCAATACACATTTTGGAAATATGACTATTTTTCTACAGTTTGCCAGTTTGAACTCCTGACCTTGTTTTATTTTTAAATATGCATTTGAAAAAAAATAAGTATTGGACTGCTGAAAGCTACCAAAATCATTTCTTAATTGTTATATACAGTTAAGCTGTTATTAAAAAACAATAATAACTCGAATCCTATTGGTTAAGGGACATTCTTTTTTTTTAAATCTTTGTTTTGAAGTCATCTTTTAATATTCCTCAGTTAAAACTTGTATGAAAAAAAGAGAGAACTAAGACTCTAAATGCTTGTAAAAAAAATAACCCAATAACATTTCTAATTTCAAAACAAGGACTGACCTGTACACCAGAATAACCAGCTGCAGCAAAAGCCCCACTGATGGCAAGGAGGATGAGGATGAAATTGGAATGGCAACCTCCATAAGCAACTCCAATAAAACACAATGATGGAACCACCACAGCTGAAAATAAAATTAACATTTTCTCATATCTGCATACTCCATAATGGAAACAATGCATACTTCTTAATTGAGAACCATGTGATCAAATTGGAAACTTACCAAGAGAGTTGAAAACTTTCATGGAAGTTGTATTAGACAGATATCCTTTAGAGATGAGCCAATCAGCTGCCCAACTAAAAGGCAGCGAAAAAATCCAGTTCATCAGATATGGTAGAGCTGAGAAAAAGCTATTCTGTGAATAAAAACATTTTAAAAATTAGGCAAAACTCATAAAATTTACAATATAACTAAATACAGTAGAATCTTGATTTTACCATAACACCTAGGGACCCAAATTTTCGGTGTTTTGTAAAATCAAAATAATGGCTGTTTTCGATAAATGAGGTATGATATTTTAATGCATCATAGAATACAATGCTATATGCTTGGAAATTTATATTTATTTTCACTGCAAAGAGAATATTTATGCACATAGTATTCAGTAATTGCAAATAAAATTAACATCATTATAATTCAGAAAACAAAATTTTCGAAAAACACTAAGTTAATTACGAGGGTTGTCTGAAAAGTTTCTGTCCAAACAAAGATGCAAGACATTTTTCTGAGGATTTATTTATTTTTCAACATAGTCTCCTTGTAACTACACACTTCTGCCAGCCATGCTCCCATCTCAGCAACCCATCCAAAAAGTACTCAGCGTTTTTCTCTGCAAAATAATATTTCATGAAGGTGATTGCCTCTTCATTTGATGAAAATCCTCCTTCCTCAGAGCACAATTTTTAGATGAGGGAACAAAAAGAAGTCACTTGGTTCTAGATCTGGTGAGTCTAGGCAGATGGTCAAGCAGTTCAAACCGTAATTCGTGGATTTTCGCCATGGCAGCCACTGAGGTGTGAGATGGTGCGTTGTCTTGGTGAAACAGGATTTTCTTTTTCTGCAAATGTGGCCGTTTTTCTGTAAGTTCTGCCTTCAGCTTTTCAAGTAATAATGCATAGTATGCTCCTGTAATGATTTTTTCCTATTGAAGATAATCGATTAAAATAACTCCATGACTATCCCAAAAAACAGTCACCATCACTTTCCCAGCTGAAAAAACAGTTTTTGGTTTTTTTGGACCCAGTTCCCCCTGTGCAGTCCACTGTTTGGACTGTATTTTTGTTTCGGGCGTATGATGGTGTATCCAAGTTTCATCTACAGTAATTAATCGGTGCCAAAACTCGGTTTTATTTCACCTAAACTGCACCAACAGAGCATTGGAAATGCTCATTCTAACACGTTTTTGGTCTAACGAGAGAAAACGTGGCACCCAACGCATGGACAGCTTTCTCATGTCTAAATGTTGATTTAATATGTGACAAACACGTTCTTTTGAAATGTTCATAACCTCTGCTATATCTCTCACTTTAATTCAGCGGTCATCTAGCACCATTTGGTCAACTTTTGCGATGTTTTTGTTGGTAGTTGCAGTTTTTGGACATCCCAAACGTTCATCATTTCCCAAGCTCTTACGGCCACGTTTAAATTCAGCTGCCCAAAATTTCACTGTGGTAAATCATGGTGCAGAGTCCCCATACACAGAATCCAACTCATCAGTGATTTGCGTAGGCGTATTGCTTTTCAAAAACAAATATCTAATAACAGCTCAATACTCGATTTTATCAATTTTCACAAAAACACTCACATCAACTCACTCAAACAACTGTTACTTAACAACTGCACGTCCAAAATGGCTGAAACTTTGGTGATAACTGTCAACAGATGAACAATAAAATTCACTAGCTTTTATTTACGAGTGCTGCCATCTTCACATTGAGGTCGGAAACTTTTCAGACCACCCTCATATGTTGACTACATTGCCCATTTCCCTCCAAGGGGGGTAGAGGAGATGCGATTCACCAAAGGTAAAATATTTCATGCAGAAATATATCCAAATATGCACTCTATAATTATTTTCCTCTATAATTTGATTAATTCAAATGCTTTGATTTATAACCAGTATTCTATCAGCACTCTGAGACAACTGAGGGAAATGATGAGGGTAGATCCGAAGAGAATTTCCCAAATCTCTGTGGACAGAATGCATTTGTCTAACTCACCAGAGGTTCTTGAACCATCATTAACGACACTGGAAAGGGAAATCTGTTAGGGATGATTGGGACACATATGTGGCCTTGGGAGGGCGGGGGAATGGATGACCCTGCCTCTGCCCAGAGTGGTATTGCGAGAGCAAGTCTTGTTTTGGCTTTTGATGACAGAGCCCCCATGTACTGTGAGGGTGCAATGGTGTACTGATCTGGGAAAAGTTACTTTATTCCTAAAAACTGTACTATTCATAATTATGCTTGTTAGAAGATGAAAAGACTTGACACCTCTCCTCATCAATTGAGTATATAAATACTGCCAATGGAATCTGGAGGAGATTGGTGCAAAAATATTTATTTTACTTCCCCAAAATATTAAAGAAATTGAAAATGTCCGATCCCTGAAAATGAACTTTAAAAAATTCCCATCAGATGAAACTTGTATTGTTACACATTTGTACTTTTTGACCATCTCCCTCTACGCGCATGCATGAAAATGTTGACCCAGGTTGATTAATATTATTCTTATTTCTCTTTCTCAATTATCAGAGCCCTGTGACCCTGGAGCCTATTTCAACAAGGACACAAAGTCCTGCATTTTGTGCCCCAAGGGGACGTACCAGCATCTCGGAGAGCAAAATTTTTGCTTTCCCTGTCCGGGAAATTCATCCACGGACAATCCTGGCAGCAAGAACGTTGACGACTGTAAGAGTACGTTGGAAAGTCAATTCAAGTCAAATTCATAATAATAATGTAATCGGTTATCATGCGTCAACCACAGAGGTTTCACGTTTGAGTGAAAAACCCATAGTTGACACAACATTGGTTGGAAAACCAATTACTACATGTGAATGGAATGTACATGAAATAAGTTAATACTTGGAAAATCAGGTTTTGGGTTACATTTTCCACCATACTAAAGTAAAAGTGTGTAAAAATTGACCCTTTCACACCAGAGCCCAGCATTTGATTGTGCCAATAGAAATTTTGACCTTCTATTTACGAGCTCAATTTTAGTAGAGTTTGAAAGGAAAAAATTCCCAGGCATAAAATTCTTCTCTCTTGGACTGTGCTCAGAAGGGACCAAAGACCTCTTCTTGACAAAACGGCACCGGTGACCTTTCCTGTTTTCACACCCACAGTATCTCTCACAGTGTGTCCATGGTCAAATTTGTTTATATGCCATGGTTTTTCAAAAGAATGGCCGACCGGGTTAGCCTGGTGAGTAGCAAGCTCGCATGCTTTTTTTTTTTTTAGGGGGTGGTGCGGAAAATGCAAAGGTTCAAGTCCCGCCTAGGGTATGGGTGTTGTGTTTGTCCATTTGGGTTTTTTCTGATTTGAAGAGGTGTAAAATGACCATAGCCATTGAGGCACCCTATAAACAATAGAACTTTTTCAAAAGAAATTTATAATTCAAATTTTCAAAATTTATAACTCAAAATGAAAGAATTATAACATAGTATATACACAATATTTTGGTGATTTTCTTGCATTCCTCAGTGATTTTCTCAGATCACATTTATAAATTTTGTTCTTAAAGAATTTTATGAGCAAGTTTATTAAGAGTAGCTTTCTCATACAAGTCTAGATGTAATATTAATCTTTTATTTAGAGATTATAAGCTTTCAATTAGCATTTCTTTAGGGGTTTATTGGCTGAGGATGTGTCTTCGACCCTACCTTGATATTTGTGGGCATTTCTAAAGAGTGTATATATAATACATTTCATTTTGGACTTACCTCAGTCTATAAACATAATGGATATGAGATAATTTATATTCACTTGATTGAGTGCATTTTAGAGTGAGTTTGTACGTGAAGGTGTTCTAAAACACTTTTGCTGCCAGGAAATGTTCTGCTTAAAATTTTGACTTAACATTCACTCCCATATTCCTACCAACTTTGATGGTACAATCAATGTTGTCACCAGTCAGCAACATGGTGCTGCTGAGTTTGAGTGCAACGTAATGGCACGATAGTTTGTAAGTCTAATTAAAACCCCAAAAAAATTAAAATTTTGAGGAAAGATTCATATGGGTCAGATTTGTAAGAGCTAAGATATAAAATAAATGATAAATTTAAAAGTTGGATTTTACCCTATCAGGATCGGAATCAGTAAAATTTTGGGATCAAAACATAACTAATTATCACCAAAACTATTCTCAGTCATTCCAGTCCCAATCTTACATTTATAAGACATTGGCACCAGAACCAAATACTATATTTAAGACTAATCAATAAAAGAAGACTGAAACCCATAAGATTCATAAAATTATTGACACTTTTTAATACGTATATGTACATGTTGGTGTAGGCCAAGGGGAAAATTCAAAACTACTCTGGCAACATGGCTGTTGGCCTGGCCAAAACAAGAGTTTTCAGTTTTTTCTTCCATTATGTGTAGTCATACTTTTTCACTTTTGTTTTCTCTGTAATATTGTTTGTCATCTATCTTTTTGTTTTGCATAAATCCCATTTCAGACTCGAATCAACACATACACATTTCCACCCAATCAAAGATCGAACAGTGGATTCACTCGTTTGTTCATCCCTTGTCCTTCATCAGTCAATGGGCTGAACCACTCACTGACTATATACATGACATTCCCCTCACTCACTCTCATTGTCTCTCTCTCTCTTCCTCAGGAGGGAACTGCAACAGTTTCATCAACAACCTCTTTGGAGTGATCGAATCGCCCAATTACCCTGGCAACTACCCAAACAACATTGACTGCACGTGGATAGTAAAACCGGGGAAGGGTCGAAGGTTGCTGGTCATTGTTCCTGATATTCAACTGGCTGATGATAAGTGTGGCGACTCTCTAGTGATGAGGAAGTCAAGTGAGGATTTGGTTTTTTATTAACCCTCATAGGGATTCTTTGTGCCGGTGCAGTGATATATAGCCACTTTGGATAGCTATATATTAGAAAGGAAAAAATATATGAAGAAGCCATATTTTTATTCTGTTAACAGTATAATCATAAGGAATTAAATTTATTTAGCACATTAAGAACAAATTAATGCCCTGGGCAGGACTCGAACCTATGACCTTTTGGTTAGCTGGTGAGTGCATAACCCCCATGATAAACCGGCTGGCTCATTCTCTTTTTCTGTTTATCATTTAATCATGGTGCTCATGTGATAAAAGAATAACCGACTTTCCCTTCTTAGGTATACAAGAGAATAGGGTTGTTGTTTTGTTGAAACCAAAAATGGAAGAAAATTCAGAGTGTGTGCAGCTGGGAAGAAAGTTCGCCGGGTTTATTTTTCCTCAGAGTTCCGATCATCGTCAATCCATAATTTTTTGAAATTTTTGGTTAGCTGAAATGTTGTACAAAATTATCACAGCTCTGACAATGACATTGCACTTGCTTACAAAATATGGTTAACAATGTTCCTGCACAATATCCACACACAGAGCTCTTATTCCATTTTATTTCCCTATGTACGGAAGGACGACCTGTGGGTATCGAGTGAATGAATCGTTGGCCCAAAAAAAAATTCATTCCATACTTTTCAGCTTTAGATGGAATAAATTACCTGAAAGGACAATAGGCCCTAAACCCAACTAGTCATTCATCAATAGTGATTCATTTACCAGAGAGATGATTTTTTCAAATTCTGATTGACATATTCCTAAGTAGATTGAATGGTTGCGAGCTT
The DNA here is from genome assembly GCA_011762765.2 of Rhinocypha anisoptera. NCBI lineage: Eukaryota > Metazoa > Arthropoda > Insecta > Odonata > Chlorocyphidae > Rhinocypha > Rhinocypha anisoptera. The sequence continues at coordinate 7,996 of WURS02428852.1, read as the reverse complement.
ATCCTTCTTTCTGATATTTTGTCAATGTCATTATGTAGCAAATCTCTCAGGATGTGTTTAAATTGTTGCTCTGAAAATCATGGACCTGTACAAATTACTCCAAAGCCAAGGAACAAATTCTTTGAATGACTTCAAATGCCCAGCTATGAACAAAATTTTAAATATTTTTCCATTTCAATGGCATAAACTGCTACCCAAGGATTAGTACTTTATCCTTCCTCATGTACCCTACGATTTCTTTGTTAGTGAAGTGAGTATTGTAATTGAAAATTTTCTCAGCAATGAACAGACGAAAAGAATCGGGTCATCGACCATTTTTCAGGAGGCAACACCTTCTCCTCTCTACCTTTCACTATATTGTGTGCAGCAGTCCTAAACATATACTAAGGTTTGCAGAACCACCTTGTTTGAGGGATGGAAGTTGGTGGATGCAATTCAATTGAATACTTGTTTCCCTCTCACTCAAATTCATTAATTTCTTCTGAGCCAATAAGGCAGTACTAACACATTCTATCAGTATCAGAAGCAGTACTAACACATTCTTCTTCATCATGCATAAAAATTTCATTGGCACTTTCTTTGTACCTCGATCGCATGACATGCTTGAAAGCAATTACAATGCCCTTGAAACAATAGCAATGCATAAAGAAAATATCAGCACAGTAAATACATATGTAACTATCTTGCATATTTTATAATGTACAGGGACTTACAAAAACAATCCAAATAAACATGTATTGGGAAATAATCAAAGAATGGCACTCTATATTTGGATATAAATGCTCGGAATATTTTTGGAGATGCTTCAAATGACAACTTCGACTTAGTGCGGGCAGAAATATGAATTACCTCATAAAACTAAATGTAAGTTTTACTTTTCCTAGGAAGCTACAATGTGTACTTGGGAATTTTCTGTTTTCTATTTTTGCTTTTAGCAAGTCTTCTTATCTAACTGACATGTTTCCTAAAAGAATCACATAATATAAAATGGTCACTAGATCAGAAGCAAGTAGCTGAGTAATTTCTGTCCCACCGAACTTCCACAAGTTGTTTGTTGTGACTCCTAACAACTTTGGAATTGTGTTCCGACCATTTTGAGGAAATCTCATCCTTTTGCCTTTTTTAAATATGAATTTAATGATAAATGATAATGATTTAAAGAATGTTTCCCAGATTATTGAAGTGTGTTTCAATATACTAAAAATTTCAATTTCAATATAATAAATAATTTTTTAAAATACCTTTATTATATGTGTGCAATACTATGTTAAATACTCAGTGTCAATATCTATGGCCCGTATTCATATTCTACATTCTTGAGACGAACTTTGCTTATGCTCAGATTGAGTCCAAATCGAGCATGAGCTCCGAATTCGTATTCATAGTTGTTGCTTGACTCGGTTTCGAGTCCGAGTTCAGCTTGAACATTGTCATGGAAAAGATTACACTTTCTGAAAGGAAGAGTTAATAATTTTGGAAATTCAATTCCTCATGAAAAAAAAGACTATCAAAATGCACTAGTATTGAATATGACATGTAAAAACGTCATTGACTGCCAAAATGACACTTTTTGCTAGCATCTCTTGCCTCTAAATTTATGAATAATATAGTTTTTATGACAATTTTAATACATTAACCCCTCAAGCGTGGAAGACATTTAATTAAAACCATCTCACAGGCTGGAGAAGTTTTAAACAAATTTGCCTTTTTGGCATTCTATCATTAAGAAATGTATAACTTTCAAGATATTGTATCAGTAGCATTGAAACTTTTTGTGTGTAAGAGCAAAGTGTTGAGTAACTACCTGTTATTTAAAAAAATAATTTTAATTAATAATTATTTGGTCTCATTCTCTGAATACAATATTTTAGTTTTTCAAGTGTAAAAATTAAAAATAATATAGTCATCCTCCTAATACTAGAAATTCTGTTAATAATTAAAAGTTAAAATTTTTCAAAAATATTCTAAATATTTTACAATTGTAAGGATACTATTGATATGATTAACCACCTTGCTAATGTGAAATTTCATAGCTTAGTTTGTTTTTCAGCTGTGAGAGATTATTATGTAAAAATTTTATGTAAAATATCTTGTTTTGTTGGTTAAAAGGATAGTATAAAATATTCAAATGACTTTTCTTTAGCAATTTTTCTTCACGTGATAAGTTTCGAAATACTCCATGCACCAAGCAAAAAACCACCACTTAAGAAATCCAGATCTTGGCATCCTCTGAATTGCAGTTTCACTTCATGAAATATATTACTGAGAAACTATTGTCTTCTTGAACAATATAATGAACCAATTCTTCCTGAAAAATTAACAAAAAATATCTTCAGTGCTGGAAAACATTTTGGTTTCGCCGTGAGGTCAGAGACCACCAATGAAATTTTCTAAAGTAGTCTCCCTCACTCTTCCACACAAAGCTTTCTGCTTCTTTAATATCTTCAACTTCATTGGAAATTGAATGCTTTTAATTAATTTCAGAGTAATCACTGATGTAATTATCTCCATCACATTCCGAACTCAAATTTTAGTCAGAATCATTTGCAGGGAGCAATATTACAATTATTTCCTTGACACCTGGATATGGTAATCCTTTTCTTCTTGTTGAAACTCGTATAAGGGTAGCTATTCACAGAAATAACCACTTGCAGAAAGTACATTCAAGTAAATTGGCACCACAACATGAAAGGACATGACACCAAATGATGTAAAAGGAACCAACACAATATGAATGATTGCAGTAGACTGAATCCCTTGGTTTTGAGAGTCCTTTGAGGGATTAGAAAATGCTTCGAAGGGACCCAGTTTATGCTGATTGTTTGGAGGGAATCTTATCTGCAAAGATTATTGAACATGAAAGACAGAACAAAGAAATGCAAAGTGAAGCATATGGCCCCTTCACATACAAATGCTAGATGAAACATTTGTTCAAGGGTCTCGAGGTGATAATGCACCAAGAATGAATAAATTAAAGGGAGAGAACTAATGGGGCAGATATCATAAAAGAGCTGACCCTACATGACATACTACCGGCAGTATAAGCAGCTGCTTTGATGATGGCACGAAGGAAGGAAGGTGAGGATTTTGAAGACCGAGTTGAATTACTCGTGGGTTTGGAAGGAAATTATATCAGAACATTAAAAAAATATATGAAGGCTTAAAATTATTATGATTTTAATATTGTGAAGAATAAAGATACCTTCACAAGAAACAGTAAATTCATTGAATTTAAAACTCAATTTCTGACCAAGAAAAATTATTGAAAACGGAATTACAGGGAGCGTACTGGGTATGCATAATGATGGTGATTGGCAATTACAGGTAGTCTCTCTACTTCTCAACAAACAATGTTTCAACAACTTTTCCTTCGTTTCAAACAACGTTTCAACAAACAACAACTCTTCCTTCTGTTATTTTCAATTGTTTACATTCAACATTTTTGCTTTCAATAATAGTAAAAATGAAAAATTACAAACTTCATAAGTCATTGTCGGGAAAGCATTTGGTTTAATGAATTTCATAATGGCTTCAGATCAAACTAATGAAAGCAGAAAGTGGCCATATTGTGTGCCCTGAGTTTTCATTGCCCACCTTGAATTACCACATTGTCCACCACAATTACTCTTGAAATTCTCCAATCAAACTCAAGTATAAATTAGGTCATCATTGAGTTCACGACCATTATGAATACAGATTCGGACAAATTCTCCAGCAGGACTCAAGTATGTGTCATCACTATTCATGAACCATATAAAATGTATATTCATAATTTGGTGATACCCAGAGCAGAATAAATATCTATCTGTTTCTACAGAGTCACCATATTCAGTGACCACATACGAAGCATGCAGGTCGTCCAGCCACCCAATTGCGTTCACTGCAAGGACCAAGCGGCTTTGGATGCAGTTCAGATCGGACGGAAACAACACTGCACCTGGATTCCACATACCCTTTGTGACCTACAATGGTGAGAGAGGAGAGGAATCTGTTTATTAAATTATTCATAATTGGTCTGATGCTTCTGTTTGATGATGATGAGATGAAGAATTCTCTTTCCAATATGTATTGTCTACTCATTCTCCTTTACGTTGATCGATTGTTCAATTGGTCATAAGGCATGATGATGAATTTGTAGGGTTTGAATTATATTGATAACAACAATCATTATTCATATGTGATATTTATATTGTACACTGTAATAGGTGTCATTAATCTTTTTTTTTTAGATCAGATAACATGTAATTAAAGAAAACCACAAGGACATAATTAACAGTTTATTAGTAGTCAAAATAGACTCATAAATATATGTCACCTCAGTAAAAGTCTCAGTTTTCTAGCTTAACTGATATCTAGATACAGTGGACATTAAGAGTTTACAATGTCAACAAGTCACGGTGAATATACACCCTCAAGGGAGTGCATTGATGTTCTTTGATGACCCATTAACATAGAATGCTGATAAACTCATGTTACTGGAAGACTCTCAGTAGATTTAGGCAGCATATTAATGTATTTGAATGATGAACCCTCAACTTTATATAAGTACTGCTTGGCCTACACACACATGGCAATAAATCCACTCAGTTTTTTCCCTCTGGTATTGTGATTGTGTTTATAGTGTCCCTTGTGGATCACATGTTCAGATCATCTTTCAAATGTAACCATGTAAGTAGGATACATGTACAACATTTCAAGCATGAAATACAAAAAGATTGGCATGAATAAATACAAAGTGGTTAACATACAGAGAACACATGTATACTGTGCTTTTAAGCTTGTAAAATATTAGGGTCTGTCATCATGGCTGTGGTACGATATGTTCTGGCTGTGGCTGTGCCTTGTTTGGAATTGATGCTTAGCAGAGCTAGGTGAGAGCCCCATGTCCACATTTTGTGAAAGACACAAAAACCACTGGGATTTGCACTGACACATTTGTCTCGTGTACATACATAATGATAAGTTCTAAGGAAGTATCACAGAGTTTAATCCCATTCTGTACCACAGAGAGTCTGTTCGTGGGAGAGTTTGTAAGTTCGTTTTGAGTAGAATTAAGGTTTTCCTTTCCTCCTATTCCCATTCCTTTCTTTTTTCCCTCTTTCCTTACCCTATCCTCCTATCCCTACTCCCATTGCTTCGTTCATCTTCAATTATCTCGATGACGATTACATTATATGGAGTGACGACTGCAATATTCTGAGAGGATCAGAAAAGGAAATATCCCTTTTATTATCCCCTCTTCTTTCCTCTTGATATATCACATGTACAAGTGGGTCTGCAATCACTGCTTCCTCTTCCTATCCCCATTTCCTTCTTTTCCTTAACTTCCATTTGCTCCCTGTTCCATTCCCCGCAAGGAGCCACGACTGAGCTAAAGCACCCTCACAGAGGTCGTAACGAGTGAGTCGTAATTGGATTGAATAATGGATGCACAACCCATGTTTCCTCCTCCTCCTCCCCCTTCCTAATAGGTTGTTGACCTTGCAGTTTGCATCCCAATCATAGTCAAGGGGTCAATTCAAAATTACACCCGTGACCATGTGAGTTGACTCACTTAAGTGAGTACACCTGTTCATCATGATAGATTGCAATGAGTTCATATTTTTTAAGATTAAATGCATTTAGTGTTGTTTTTTTGTGTAAACCTGCAGAAGCAGTGGACTCAATGGCTCTACTTTGCGAAAGCATAGTCACAGGTAAAATAAATTTTTTTAGGTTGCACAATCAATGTTTATTTTTTTAAAAAGGCTGATTATTTTGTTGAACTGTCTATATTCGCATGGTCTAATGATGTCGACTCTTCAACAAAACCAGTCATTTTTAGAATAAAGAATTGTATGTGCAACCTACAAAGTTTTATTTTGCACTGTTTTACTTTGCTCTTTAATTATGCTGTAAAGTAAAAAATGTAAAATTTTACTGAGTAAGATTTAAAAAATAAATTTGTGTGTCATTTTGAATCAGTACATTCTGTGTGGTAGTTATACCATAAACACTTAATGCAGTGAATTGATTCAATATTAAACAAAAAATTTTCATCCATATTATACATTTTATTAATATTTTTGTTAACTCTTTGTTGAAATTAGTTTTAATAATTTGTCCCGTCTTTCTTGTCAATGTGAAAATGCATGTATGTGGTATACAGAAACTCTTATGTCACAACAGCATTACACATTCATGAATTCTTCAGCCTTGTGAGATTATCTCTTGATTATTAAACCCTAACATTGTTAGTACATATTTAGTTTTTTTAAATATTTCAACCTTCATTGGTTTTGGAGGTTCCTTGTTCATGAGTTAAGGTTTAAAGTTAACAGTGCCAATACACAATGCCCTTAGAATATCTGAATTATGGTTCATAATTCCCTGATGAATTAGAATCAATTGCTTATTCTTATAACCTGTGCATGTGACTGTCAGAATCAAGAGAAAATTCATCAATGATTAACATTTGATTCACTTCAATATATATATTTTAGTGGAACCAGAAAAGTTATTCAACTGGCAGTAGTTGAAATGTTTCCTTTTATTCTTTTTCATGTAAGAGGAATATCAGGCACTGATAGAAGATATTGTGCAGGACAGCAGACTGTATTCATCAGTGAGTCACCTGAGGATACTTCAGGTAGCAACTGGAGGTTAAACCTCATCTATTATGCATTCCAAAAGAAAGGCAAACCTCCCACTATATGATCCAGTGACAGAGTTAATGATTGCAAAATAAAATATCCTATACCTGTTCATATTGTATTTTAGTGTCTTGAATGTTTACTTACATTGTCTTTTAATGTCTTGAATATTTACATACATAGATACTCTCTGGATTCTTGGGTAGTGCATCTGCATATTATGGTTTAAATTGACGACAGTCTTGCTAGCCATCCTGTTAGCATCTTCAAGTCGAAGTATCAAGAGCCTGTTTTCTTCTCCTTATGTAGGAAGTTTAATAATAGGGCTGACTGTTGATGAGCTGCACTGTGATTGGTCAGGACCAATAATCCTCTTGGTCTGTTGTTCTTGGGTCCTGGCAGAGCACTGGTGCTGCACTGGCCATTTCCTTTCCCTGTGCCACCCATAATTTCCTTGCAGGATTGGTGTACCCAGAGTAATCACTATCAGCTTGGGTGTGTCAGCTTCGACTGAGGTTCCCCTGTTCAGTAGCATGGCACCCTGCCCACCACAACCTCAACTTAATTCCATCATATCTCTCTTGAGTTTCTACAGGTTGTAACTGTAGAAACCAGAATGCATCCTTTCGCTCATGTTTTTAATGACTTAAAAATTAACTTCCCTGATTTGATGGACTTGAATTGTTGTGAATGTTTTAGTTTGTAACTTTGAATTACCTTCTTAACACTGAATGGTTCCCTTCCAGGATAAAAATTTGCTTATGGCCTTGATGGAGGTCATTGCTCAACCAATAAACTATTACAAGTACGCCAACGACCAGCGGAAGATACTTCCAAGCTCGTTCATACGACTGATGACTCCAAAAGTGAGGAGGTTCTTTTCGTATCGATGAACCATTGTGCTTCTTTCTGAATGAAGGATCTTGTTTCAGAAGTATTGAAGATACTCATATGCTTGTTGCAGTACAGAGAAATCAGACAATTCACTGAAGAAGCCAATAATATTTACTGTTATGATGAGTGTGCATGTTTGTGTGTTACCCAATGAAGATAAAGTTTAATTCTGTCATTTTTTAAATTAATCTATTAAATCTTAATAAATTGTTTAAATTCTGGTTGTATCGTTTTTGTATATATGAACAATAGTACAAAATTAAAATAACCCTAGAGTGGGTTTTTATATTGGTTCGCTGAGGTGTGGATTAAAAATTGAAATTTGTCTTATAAAAATATATTTAAGAAAGTAAAAAATGGATTTCAGGTGTTTTTATCATACCACAGTGATCCACCCGAAGGTTGGTATGTTAAGTGAGGGTAGAGCTCACCTAGTACTAAGCCCACGGCGTGTGGAAATTCACACATCA
>WURS02428831.1:0-16024 GCA_011762765.2 Rhinocypha anisoptera | reverse complement strand
TCGAGGAGGGGGGAATGGTTGCGAAAGAGTTGGTCATTAAGAAGCAAGGAAGGGTCACTCTGTACAATCTCAAGTTGTTGTCAAATCTCAATTCTCAAGTTGTACATTAAAGTTTTATTTTTCTGTGGAAAAGTGCTGTTTTTATTCTCACTTCGAACTATTACACAAATGTTCAGTGATGCCAGTGAGGCGGTGTACGTTCATACTTGGCCATCCCTCCCCATAAAAATTGCGATCCCTGCAAACGGGACCATGTGAACTGACCTTAACGACCCCATCATGCAAACCCATAAAGTAGTCGAAGGTTGAGGATAGAGAGGTGGAAAATAGAAACAGAAAAAGCGGACACCGGGAAGAATGAGGTGCGTCTTCCTGTGGAAAGTAGTGAAGGGCGGCAGGAGGAGGAGCAGAGGCGGAGGAGTTGGAAGAGGGAGGAAGAAATATGGCAGGAGACTGCGGTGGAGTGGTACGGGGAGAGAGAGATAAGCAGAGTCCGGTGGAGCGATGCTGAGCCCTCGGATTTACGGTGTAGGGGGGGGGGGGAAGGGAAAGGGGCGGCTCCTCGGGAACTTACGGCGGGAGAGGAGGAGAGGGGAAGGCGAAAAAACATAGGCGGATCGCCCCGCGTTCCCTGGAAGAGGATTAATGAGTGAGAAAAGGGGGAAGCAGTGAGGACGGCGGACGACGGAGGAGGAAATACATATACGGTCGATGGAGCGAAGGCGATTCCGAGAAGAGGAATGGGATCGATGGGAGGAGGAGTGGGCGTCTCGTGGAAGACAGCAATAGGTGCGTGATGGTGCACACGATGACCCGGGAGCGGAATAGCACAACGATCTCTCTCTCTTTCCCTCTCTGTCGCTCTCTTTTCTCTGTAAATATTAGGAATTCGTTTTCCACACAATAGAATGAAAATACTCCATGTAAAAATATTAGGAGGTCGAATAGTTTCCACATACTAGTAGTTGTAATAGTATTTTTGTTTATAGGGTGCATCGACGGCTGTGGTCATTTTGCACCTCTTCAATTCGAAATATGAAACCCCTTTTGGACAACACAACACCCATTCCCTTTGGGAGACTCGAACCCGCGACCTTTGGGTTATCCGGCGAGCGCGCTACCCACCAGGCTAATCCGATCGGCTAGTTTCCTCATTAAGAGGCGAATGATTGATAAAAGTGCTAAAAAAAATCGTACCTGAAAAATTCGCCATGCTCGCAAGCTGAATTAAATATGAGCTTAACATATGTGACATACAAGAGAGGTAACTTCAGCCAAGTTGTCTCTCCAGCATTAACTGGTATCACTTGTGTACATATGGAGCCCGTTTCTCAAAGCTACAAGTGAATTTGCAAATTCCTTGCGGGCTAAATAGTAAAGATGCAGGCTTAATATTGTAAAATACGGACAGATTCATAAAGAAATAACTTGCAAACTTCCACAGATAAGTATGATTCGTATCTTCGGAAGTTGCGAGTCATTTCGTCATGAATCCTTGCAGGCTATTCATGGAGAATCCTCTAATAACAAAACGCTCGCTCTAGCTTCTATCTATTCCAACTTTAGAAGGGAATGGTTTATGCTGGTAAAATGAGTTTAATTTTGAAATATGAGGATGAGGACAGGCCAGGATGAGTTAAAGAAATATAGCAATGCAATAAAAAACACTACAGTGAGACATCAGATATGTAAGAAATTAGCTATAAATGAACACCTGGAAATCTGACACAACTCTTTATCCTGATATGGACTTAAGACGAGGAATACTAGCAGTCTTCTAACAGGGCCTATATCTAAAAGGATAACAGCAGAAGAGTGAGAAAACTTCATCATGATAAGTCTAATGAGCATTAAAGATTATAATAATAAGAATATTCCACCGAATAATGGAAACTAGGAGTAAATGAACTACATATGCATTTTTCACATTTATTGTTACTGAATACGATAATGGTTTCATAGCAGTGCTACATCGTCACCTGATGAGCCTCGCTACGAATTGTCGTGTTCAATAAAATTTCCGTATGAACTGTATAGTTCAGTAATTACTCATATTCTTCTGGACTTGTACAGAGTTTTTTTCTCTTGAGACAGTGTCGAATAACAAAAATAAAAAAGTAATCAAGGAAGAGTAATCAAGTGACGATTAGTTCAAATTTAACAGTAGCGAAGCGAGATAATCTATTCCTACTCACAGACACATATCTTAGGAGAAATTACAGAAAGATAAAACGACTTTAATTGCGTCCCTAGACCTAAAAGGCTTTTGCCAAGTGAAATGGAACATCGTGCTACGGATTTTAAAAGACATCAGCAGGGACTACAATAAAAGAAGATTGATATATATATATATATATATCTTACACAGATAGCGGCACACAGATACAAGATTTGGCGAAAGTAGAGAAGATCTAAGAATAAAGTAAAGACTACTCACCATTGCCGCTGGTCTTCAGTGTTTACATTGAGAAAGTAATTAATGGAATCAAAGAGAAGATAAAAGAGGGTGCACGTATACACGGAGAAGCAATTATAGCGCTTTGGTTTGCAGATGACACAGAAGGAAGAAGATCTAACAAAGGCGTCCGGAATCACTATCGAGCTCACTAATTGCGTGGCACGTTCAGTTTCTGAGAAATTTACGTTTTTCGATGTTAGATAGCATGGAAACGTGAATGACTGAATATATCCTGAAGATAAACAAGAATAAAACGAATATAAGCCGCAGTAGAAGCAGTTGTCAAGTACTCGTAAGACTACGAGTAGACACAAGAAGGACGGTGGTTTGAATTCTGATTCTTAAGCAGAGGGTTCACCGTTGATGGAAGAAACAAAGCAAAATAAAACGGAATATCGCGAGTAAATAAGGCATTCTAACAGAAGAAGCAAATCACACTCTAAATAACATAATTTGCCTTTGACACAAGGAAGCGGATATAAAGGGAATACATATGGGCATACTTTAATACGTAAGCAATGAGACGTGGGCAACATCAGTATTACAGAAAAGAAGATTGGAGGGAATGGAGATCTGGTGTTACATAAGAATGCTGAAAATTAGATTGGATGGATCGAATAAAGGAATAAGTCAAAAGTGTTACGAACTAAAAGTGAGAGAAGAAGAGAAAAAAACAATGGGAAATACCTTGAGACGTAATACTATTGGTAAATACTGTAGTTATCGGAAGGGAATCTCTTGGGGCTGACCTTCGTAGGTAGCTAAAGGATGACGCATGAGGAACAGGTGATGGAGGACGATAGATTAGAAAACTAGTGGGGTACAAAGAGGTCGACAGGTGGCAGGCTATGTTGGACAGTTGCCACAAACTAACATTTGGATTGATGACATTCGGATGATGATGCTCTCACCCTTGCGGGACCAGAGAATAAATGGCAAGCGATACGATTTGGTCACACGTATTCACTTCGAGTAATCCATAATAATTTATTTTTTTAATTACACTGACTTCTAGATATGGAAAATTGATTTTTTTAGAAGCCTATCGCAGTTCTCTTCCCACTTTATCCCACTTCCCACTTTCTTCCCAGTTTACTTCCCACTTCCCCCATAGATGCTCAGTTTGTAGAAGTGTATCGAAGTGTAAGTCGTTTAGAAGCATGTTAGTAGTCTGTTAGTCATGCCGGCCACTCGAACTCCCCAAAATGCCTTTACAGCCGACCAATCAGAATAATAATTGAATCCAAAAGGTAAATGTATAATTTAAAGAATAAATCATTTATATTGTTAAGCATTTCGGTTGTTTAGCATACAAAGAAAATACTCAAAGGATGTAATTCTGAATTAAGATTATGTCAAGTATATGTTTGATCGCAAGAAAAAAACTTGTATGCTGACATCAAAGAATCACCATCGAACGAAGATAAACATTTTTTCTTGGACAGATAGAACAAAATAGTTCTCAGTAGTATTTCTCAGTATATTTCCTCAAAACACTTGGATGTCTTGATTTAGTAAATGAAATTTTCTGAGGGGATTTGAATCTCGACTCATGGTGCATTGCTCTGAAGATGGCCCATAAATCAATTTCGGTCTATGAACGAGAGATATCCTTCATGCATCTAGGACGAATTGATGGCGTAATTTTTCTTTAATTTTATTGGGTAAATAGGACCAAAAGGACCTTCCTTCTCATGGGAGATATTTAGTATAATGTCGGAATGAGTAAATCTTCACAGAAATACAATAGACGTTAATAGGTGTTGAGACTAGTAATTTTTAAAATAAGATTAAAGATTGTGCATTAACATCTAAATAAAGAGAAAGAGAGATAAAATAGTTGATACGGGAGTGGTTTTCTTCGATAGCTATAAAATGGCTGAAGTGAAGCCCGATGGCTTTACAGCACCAATCTTCATGGCAGCACGTATTAAGACACGGTATACTGTCGTATAACAATGAGTTAGTAAAAAATAGATGAGAATCTTGCATTATACTTTTCGTATTTACATTATACATCGTCTTGCATTATTCTTTTCGTATTTACATGTCGTATTCATTGCTAATTAAGAGGAATTACTTTTTAAATTAAAAACGCACATCGATGCGTTGTTTCGTTGCTGTTAGGTTAAAATATAATAAATAAGTATTAAACATTTGGTAAAGGAACCAACCCAGTGAATAAGTTTAGTTTAGTATTAATTTGCGCTAACGAATTCATTTAGATATATTTTAAATTTTACTTATGCTGAGGCATATTTTAATGTGGAGAATCATATATTTCCACCATTTAGATCTGACTGATATACATAGAGTTAGTGGCGGTTTACTTATTCTCTGGAGCCGACTAAAAAGCTTGATTTCATCAGGATAGTTCAATTAAGGAAATACGGTATGACAATGACTGAAGGCAAAGAGAGGATAAAAATTCTCTCCAGTCCATTCGACTTTCTTCATTACATGATGTCAGTGGAATGTAATGCAATGTGGCGGGCTATAAACGCTGCATGAACATAAAACTACAAAATTAAATACTGTTCGCTACAGTTGGAAGGTATCTAACAAAGCCCTACACACATCTACCACGGGTAAGGAGCATTTGCATTTACTTATAATAGTAGCGATGAGATATTTCCCGTGAATTGTCTTGAGTTCAATGACAATGAAAAATTTAATTTAATTTTTATAATCTTCAGAAAACCGCCATACCAAAATATTTGTCATGTTCAGACACTATCATTCTTGAAACCATTTCAAGTCCTCCAGAGCCATAGGCTGATCAGGAGCTTATATATAAATAACTTCAATGACGAAACAGGCACATTCATGCCCTAGGTGGAGAAAAACCCACTCAGTCGGGATTCGAACCCGCGACTTCCAGGTTGGCAGACGAGGACGTTACCCCGCCGCCACCAAGGCCGGCTATATTTAGATATGAAGGTTTACAAAACGCGGTAATCGATTTAAAAACCACGTTTATTACATATAAACATATTTACTGATATTACCAACTGCAAAAGAATAAACTTATTTTATATGATCAAAATTAATTCTAATTTATGATGACCTCATTCTTAAAGAGTATCATAAAAAAGAAATTTAAAAATTTCTATATTTTAATTGAGACTATTTTGAAATAAAAAAATCAAAATTATTAGTAATGCGTAAGAGTTTAAAAGTATGTACTCTCTTTCAGGAAATCGTCTAGTACAAATAATATTCCTAAATACTACCATTCATTTGGCTTCAACCATAGCGTGAACATAACTAACGTGTTCTATTTTCATCTTGACACATATTGTAAATGATTCTTAAACTAATTTCATTTCAGATACAATTAATATATCCTAGTAATTTCCCAATATGAATCAGAAATAGTTATATCGGTTTACTTTCCTTATTAAAGTAATTTTCACTAGGATAATTATCAAGTGAAGTGTTTTTAAAGTTTTCCCATTTTTACTTAGATCCTTAGTAACCTGATTTCCAAAATACTAATCCAATGATTTTTTTAATTTGTACGCTTTTATTTTATTTGCTGTGTGCATATTTTAAAAGTGTTTTTGCTGTTTTTCAACTTTTACGGTTTTATATTTTCTCCACCCAAATTTCCTCGGGTATTCTATCGTGTCTAGTGACTGAAAGTGCATTATTGACAGCATGTCACCTGTTGCATATTCGAAAAGACCACGGCACTAGAAAATAATGATCAAGGGTCAGGATTTTTTTCAATTTTCACCCTAAACTCTTGTCCCGGAGGAAAGTGATAACGTTAGTTGCCAAATTCCCGTTAAACCCGATACTAACCCCTCTATCGTATAGTTTTATGAGACCTTCTAGTGCGACCGAAATAAAAGATATAACTTAATGCAAATGCAAGAATATAGTCTTTTCTCTTTACTGAGTGACAATGAAGTTTCAATTCTACATAGACATAGAAATTTAAATGTGATGCGTCAGGAAAACATAAATCAACACCCTGAAATTGAATTACGCGAATTATTGAAGCATAATAATGATAAAGAAAAAGCCCATTTTCAATACTTAAAATATTATATTTATCATAATCATTACCCTGAATTGGCTGTAAAAACGAGTGTATGTAACGGCGTTCCGAGGTAAGTTAATCCACTCACCTACCACTACGTATTATGGTGAAAATCCTAATATATTAACTTTGTTAACTATATTCTTTGAGTAAATGTGTACATCTCCGCACTTTTGGTTTTATGATCTCGAAATTATTGGGTTCTTCGTCCATATTTTTACTAGAAGGCAAGATTTTCTGCAGCTTTCTTGCAGGCGTCCTCATTTTAAGGTGTCAAGTAATTTGATAAATATTTGAAAAGCTTTAAAGCATAAAATAAAATACCAAATATTATATAATCCATGTAATTCATAAAATCTGATGTTAGAATATATTGGGTTATGATATTAGAATATGTTGTTGTTAAGATGTTAGAATATATTGGGTTTTGGGAACGATTAAGCTTTCATCATACATTAAATTTAAAATGAGTACTCTTAATCTTTTATTCGTTGCGTTTCAAACCTTAATTTATCAAAAAAGTATGCGGAATTTTAGTATGAAAATAAAGTTGCATTAAAATCATGAATTTTGGTGAAATTTTACTTTTTTGTAATTGACTCAGACATTCCAGATTTAGGCATATCCGATATTCTTTCAGCGTAATTTGCATCTGAACTACTTGCATAGACTGGCGAAATTTTAGGTCATATCCGATTCCGAAAGCCGAAACCCTTGCCAGCTTGATGTGGATTATGAGATGGAGTTATTACTGCGCGTGTTTTTCTTTTTGATTTCCGACATTCTAATGACGATAACGAAAACTCCTATAAACTTCTAAAAATAGTTTAAACTATTTTCAATTAGTTGCTATCACGCATTATACGCGGAAAGAAAGAATTCCTAAATCAATTAATTTAGGAATTATCTCTCGTAATCCTACTTTGAAATTTAGGAAATACTCTCTCCTACTTTTAAAATGTAGACAAGCCACAGTATAAACTACGAATAATTGTCTGAATTTCACCTTCAATTTCAGTAGTTCTAATTTTTTTCATAAAATTTAATTTAGTGTTTGGTTTTCTTCGTTATACTACTCCCATCGGAGATATGAAGGCATCGCCGTAACTCTTTTAGTCCTATTGTGGAATGTTTTTAATTAATCGAGCTGCCCCGGGCAGAACCTCCTTGATTTCATGACTGAAGTTTTTTTTCCATCTACCCATACCCATTTCTCATCAATAAGTCCCTTTTACTACACGGGTATTCTCAATGGGGTTTCAGGAGAACCTGATAGCGTAGTTCTATATCCTTTAAGTCACTCATTATAATAAATACGTCTAATTCAATGATTTTATATTTGCCTCTCCTCAACTATTTCGAATATCGGAACCTCATGAGAGGGTATTAGCAGTAGCAAAGTCTAGGTACTCAATCAGGAGTCAATATACGTTAAGAACATGGTTCTCTCAAAGTAACGAAAGGCGGAGGATTTATTATAATTCTGTTCCAACTGCCACCCGTTAAACAATTTCAAAATGTTTTCGAAATCATTTGAGAAAAATATTAACCTAATCTTATACACAAGATATAAATATATGAGGGTATCATCCCCAAATATTCTTATCTTAAATTCGTCTATGAATCACTATAGTTAACTTATGTTAAAATAAACCAATCAGGAGGTCCTATGAGTAACAATTTGCTATTTGGTGACGGGATAGAGAAACCTGATGTTGACAATAAATATTTCTTACGATATCGGCAAAGAAAACAACATTGTTTCTTGCGTTTCTTCTTCTGACTCAAAATTTCAATGAGACATAGATTATTCGTCTTTTTTGTCCATATTAACAGTTAAAAGTAACTATTGTTTCTTCAAACACAATTCCATGAGACA
Organism: Rhinocypha anisoptera; assembly: GCA_011762765.2. Taxonomy (NCBI): domain Eukaryota; kingdom Metazoa; phylum Arthropoda; class Insecta; order Odonata; family Chlorocyphidae; genus Rhinocypha; species Rhinocypha anisoptera. Next base: position 7,639 of record WURS02428831.1, on the reverse strand, counting down.
AAATACACACATAAACCCTTTCGCCACAGCAGCGTTGGGATTCCATCCGAAGGAGCCCTCAACATTAAGATTCAGAATGTATTTGTGGAATAATGTGTATGAAGTGGAATAAAGCGTAAGAAGTGGAATAATTACGTGAAAAAATAAACGCATAAATAACTCAAAATTTGAGTATCTACAAATTAATTTCTAAAATATTAATTTCAGGCCCAAATAATTGCGTTGTTCTAAATGCCATATTTTAACCATACAGTGAATTCACACTTATGGCATGCTTTTCTGTCATTGATTTATGAAAGTTCTTGTATATCACCCCGGTTTTTTTTATTTAGCCGTAATTCTGTGTAATTATGAGTAAATTGGAACGATGACGTTAATAATTTTACCTTCTCGCTCAGCGAACTGGCACTTTTAAAAAACTGTTTTCAACATCCAACTTGGATGAAGTTTAGACAGCGTCTCAGGTGTAATAAACCACCCTTTGCGTGATTTTCCACCTCTGGACATTCAGGCATATCTCCTCGTGAAAAAATGAACTCCAATATGAGATTTCATTCCGTTCTTCCTCCTCAACTGATTTTAGTTTTCGGTGAAGATATCTATCATATTACAAACATTATCTTCACCAGTAACAAGCAAAAACTAATGTATAATAATTAAAAACATTTTCGTGATCTGTCAGCATTTGTTGGTACATTATAAACTTTGGCGGTTCTTAAAAATGTCCATATATAATTACACGCTTCCCTATATGTTTTCCAAATTTAATAAAGTCTATCATAAATTCTAATGGCTCATGGGAAAAATTTAATACAATTACATTAAAATACAATGTTTTAATTTCATTAATGATATCATCTTAATTCTTAAAGAACAGTCGTGACAATATAGGTATAAAATAATATATTCCAAGAATTTATGGTAAAATGACTTCTAAATGGAGTAATAATTATAAAATGGTGTTCTAATAATATAAAACAGGCGTCTCCTAATGATAGATATGAGATATTAGAAAGTCATTATGTAATTACAGCATGAGCAATTTCCAGATAGAGTAAACAAAAATAGTATATTATTTTGTTATGTAATTGCTTAAGCGTTAGAAAAAAATTCGTTTACGTAAAAATATAAACCATTCGGAGCACAATGCCTGGGGGATAATTTCCCATCATTATCTACCGAATAAATACTGCGTGGGTAAAACTTTGCCATACTTAAGCCATATCGAGCGATCACGAAAGTTGTTTACGAGAAAACAACCGGAAGGAGCCAACGCAAGAAATTGCGGCGAGATAAAGAGGAATGGTGAGTGGAGACAAAAAAAAACGAACTTCTTAAGAGTTGAAAGACGCGCTAACGATAAAGGACACTATCACTAAGAACTGAAGAAAAGCGTGGAACACACACACAAACACAAAAAAAGCACTGCAACTCAATACCCTCAGTTTCTCAAAAGAGGATCAAGGGAAACAGGAAAGAAGGCGGGAGATGTGGGACTCTTTCGAGACGGCAAGCAGGAGGCGAGACATGTGGAGACAAGCCAAGCGGAAAGCCGGTGGGGAGAGAGAGAGAGAGAGAGAGAGTACGTACGAGAGAAGCGAAGGTAGGGAAGAGAGGAAGAAATAAAAGGGCAGTCACTCAGTAGACAGAAACAGACGAGGAATAGACCGAACAGAAAGATGAAGATAGCTAATGAAAGGTTGATTGATCACGAACTTATCGCAGACTATTTTAACCCCACCTTTCAACCTTACTTTCGAGGGGAGGAGAGGGGGCGAAGTACGTAGGAAAGCGGGGGGAATAAATACTCCTGTCGCAAAACTCTCTTTTCTTTCTCTCCTCGCTCCAAGACGGTTTTTCACGAAGGGACACATCCGAACCACTCGGGGGAGTACAAAGCGACTCGATTGACGGACAGCGGAGGAGATAAATGAGCACGATAAGAAGTGCTATGGTGAAGCCCGGGAAGGATAAGAGGGAAGGAGTCAGGACAACGGAGAGAGAGAGAGAGAGGGAAGGAAGAACGTGAGATAGGGGCAATAGAAGTCTCGAGAGGGCTGGAGGGGGTTGGAAGATGCCAATGGCGCATTACGCGCCAGGGGAAGAAGGAATGGAAATGGGATTGCAGGCAGTAAACGGAGTAAGCAGAATATCAAAAGGGAGACGAGAATCCAGGGATGAGTAAGATAAAGGAGGATACCTCTTTCTCTTTGAAACTATTCTCCAGGCTCACAAAAGGAAGAAAGAAATGAAATTATGACGGGATGAAATTCATTAGGTTTAACGGAGAACCGAACTGTTGACGTGTTTTTTTTTCCTCGACTTTATCGTAAAAATATAAATGTAAATCAACCAAAAATGGTTCCAGTATCTCGCATCCATTTACGCAGGATTTACTATAATGTGCGCATGCCTAAATTCGAATTGCTGAAGTGAATTCGTCATCAAAAAATTGAGAAGACGGACTACATGAAATGTAGAGGAACAAATTAAATGAGTTACGATGTTAAATCTTAACGGTAATTTTAAAGTCATTATATTAAATAATAAAAAGATAAAATGTTTGTTAATTCCTCGGGAGTTAATCCCTGTGAAATTAACAAAGTTTACCATGTTATTATGAGTAAATACCATATGGTTACTCCTGAAACAGTTTATTAGTCATTATATTTATTTTAGTGATATACTTCAAGAGTTGCATTCAGGGTATGGTGTTATAAAAATATCGCATCGTAATAATTGTGCCAAGAAATGTCACTGCTCTAGCCTCTCTACATGTGATTTTTAATGGCTGTATAATAATCATCATTCTACCCTAAGAAAGGTTTACGTAGGGCACCCCTACTACCAAAAGATCACTTTGGCGTATCGACATATTCGGAAGCCCTATTTACCTTCGCCTCAGAATCAGCTTTAACAGAAATCAGCTTTTAGATCCACTTGTCTGCTATCTGCTTTCATTCAGTCCAAAATTCCTATAATTTTCCTCCCTGCCTCACGCTTTCCTAACATGCCGTCATGCCCCCCGGGCAAGTTTTTCTACATGCCATCTCCTCCCTAATGTTTTCCCCATTTACTTTTTCTGTCTTCTTCGGATTTCTCCTGTAAACATCCCGTCTTCACCTGTCATGCCCAGCGTCACCTCATTTTTCTTCCTTTCGGTCCACTTTACGTTCTCGAATCTATACCACACCCACATCGCAAAAACGTCCGATGCGTACATTTTCCTACTTCGTTAACAAGGTTTCTTATCCATATGATACGATAATAATCTAACCTTAGGTTCGAGTCCTGTGCTTTAGATAAAACTACGCTCCTCATTAAGGCTTTCACAAATCGTTTCATTCCGTTCTTTCCTCAAAATACCAGTCACTGATTCCTTCCACCTTGCTAACGCTCCCTTCTTAAATTCTTGTCCTTATCCTTTGTTTTCCCAAGCGTCACATTGTACCTGAAATTCAATCAGGTCAAGTGTGCAATCAGAAGAAGCTGTCACAGAAAGGTGGTGTATTTTAGCACAGGTCTCACACACGGCTATTGTATTTAGTAAAGACATAAAACCTTAAAAAGGCAGCAAGCTTATAAAAACCCCAAATAAAACCACTATTTTAATGTTCCAAAGACTATATGTCTTTAGATGAGAAAGCGGTCGCAAAGTAATTTCAAGAAAAATTTTGTGTATTTGTACTTCATGCAGTGCTTGTTTCTTGAGGTGAGCTTCCCAACGCGGTAAAATAGAAAAGTCATTTAAGAGAGATAATATAAGTAACAAAGGCAATTTACTCCCAATCAGGTTTGAGTCACTGCAATTTTTGAACTGCCGGAAAGAAATGGGATGCATTCTATATTTTCAGGCATAAATGTGTTGAAATCCATTTCTGAGAAATAAGAATTACTCACTACACATTTTTTCACTAAGATTTAATCTTAAAAATTAAGAAGAACTGGCCACGCTGTAGAGCCAAAGAAAACGATCTCTTTCAATAACGATGCAGTTATTTTTTTAGATTAAAATGACGCTTGTAAGGCTATAATCAAGTGGCAAATATACACAGTGATGGTGTTGTCATATGCTACCTTTTAATTTGAGCAAAAAACAATTTAGAACCATCAAAGCAAAATAACTATTTCCATAGTTACTATTAGCACAAATTATAATACCCAAAAACGGATTTACAAGAAAGAAATAATGAAATAAGTAAAAAGTAAAGCAATATGAGTCACAATGTTGGTGACACGGTTATGAGTATTCAACTCCGTTAAAAGTACCTTATACGATATAAATGTGAACCTTTTAGTTTTTTTTTTTTTTTTCAAGGAGTTTATAATTCCGGAGACTAGACATGAATTGATAAAGAAAAGTTTGCTTCTTAAGTTCTTTCCAAAGAGATTGTGTACTTCCAATGTTCTTTGGGGGAACGAGACGGATTTTGGGACGATATTTTCTCAGAGTCATTGTTTTCTTGAGCTCTGCGCTCAATTTAGAAGGAAGTGCTCCGACTTATTTTTAATGGTAACGTTATCAATAACGCATAAAATTCATACATCACGCCATCTACTCACTTTCTGTAAAATTACGTAAGTTTCAGTCACAAATAAATTGAATTGAAAAAATATAAAATATTGAAAAAAAGATGAGACGTAAATAGCCTTTCGTGAAGAGAAATATGCCGACTAAATGGAAAATATTCGGCACTGCCTTCTGTTCGTCCGTCCCAGACCACTGAAGTGGTGGATGATTACGATAGGTGAAGGAAATAAAGAGTGGGTAGTGATAAAGGTAATGTGGAAGGGAATGGGGTATACTGACAGCAAGGAAAATGGTCTCATTTAGAACCATATTATACCCAGCTGGCCATTCTTTGTACGAATCATTCCATGGGCAAGATTGAATAACATTGTTTCGACAAAATTTGCCCGACAGATTTCTTGCCATTCAGTTCCGTTCCACTCGGCAGCATTCTTTCTTCGAATCATTCCAGTTCTCACAACTTGGGACAGAGTTAATTAAAGGGGAAAGGGAATTAAGATACAAATAACTTATGAGGAACATATTACGATGACAGCTCTCCGGAAAAAAATCTATGCCTTTGAATTAAATACACTCATTTCTACTAATGCTCTAAGGACAATAGTAAAAACGTTTATATAACTATGCGCCATTGAGTAATACAAATAGATATACCTTTGCCATTACCTTGCCTCGATGGCGGCGGGGTAATGTCTCGTCTGCCAACCCGGTCACGCTTTCGAATCCCGACTAGGTGGATGTTTATTCTGTTCCTAGGGCATGCATGAGTGTGTTTCGTCCTTGATAAAAAAACATTGTTATACTTTCCACCGTAATTGGCAGCTCAGTGCTGTATGAACAATTTTAAAATAAATAAGTTTTAAGAGCATTTCTAATTAAATTGGTAATGCTATATTTGCTTGAATTTAAACTTTCACTAATTGAATATCATTCAGACAGTTGGATTAAAAATTAACCTAAAAAATATAAATGGACGTATTTTTTTTTTTTAAACGCATGTTTCATATTAAAAAAATATACTTAAAAGTAGAACTCAAAAGGTGGGTACTGGGAATAAATCTGTAATAGCAACTACCCCAAGGATCCGCGATTGGCCAGAAAACTCAATGATGATTATGATGCTTAAAACAACCTCTACTCATGGAACGATAAGCAAATAAGTTTGCTATGCGAACTCACGTGTTTAACTGTTTTCTAACACGAATAATGTAACTTTCATTTTTAGTTTTTTAATGGGAGATCTTATTAAATTTTAAATTATATTCACCATTATTGCTCTACTACTGAAGGTTCCCAGTGTCTCTCCAACTCTCTATGCCCTCCGCTCCTATCTTAATAACACCTTTACATGCAAGAGAATATTTCACACCTTGCTGCATACCATCCTTTCCTATCTCTGTTCAATTTATTTACAGACTTAGCCCAGCAACTACTGTCTGCAGAGTCAGTTTACGTTTCTTTCTAAATCTATCTGTATTTAGGCTTTTATCGGTATTTTCCTCCGTCTTATCTAATATATAGAATAGTAATATTAGTACTAGTATAGTTAGTAAAGTATTTTATACCATATTCTTTCTTAAAAAATAATTGATAATCCCTTCTTTGCCATATCTACTACAACCTCATTGCTATCTACTCTTAATTCGTATAGCCTACTGATTCCAATATCTATTTCTAAACGAATTTCTTATTTTTTTTAACTACTCGAGTTTTTCCAAAATTTCTTAATGCCCATTTCTCTTTTTTTTTAGTTTCTCGATTGTTTTTCTATCGTCGTCACATTGATTCTGGTAATCAGTTTTCTCGCTCATTTCATTTATTTATTCATGGGGAAATGAAATTGCAACTATCCTCTGAATAAAATTTATTTTGACCCAGGGTTTCGGTGTCACTGCACCATCCTCAGATACTTAATGCTGGCCGGGACCTCCTTATATACATGCAGGGTGACAATTATTGAACTATATGAAATAAAATCGTCGTAACTTCTGAACTTATATACATATATACGTAAGGGTGCTCACGTATATATGTATATAAGGAGGCCCCGGGCAGCATTATTATATCTGAGGATGGTGCAGTGACACCGAAACCCTGGGTCAAAATAAACTTTATTCAGTGGAAAGTTGCAATTTCATTTTGCCATGAATCTTTCGGCATTCCACAACATCACGCCTGAATCTTCATCACTTATTCATTCATTTACTGTAACTTTAACTCTATATCTCTAACTTCTAATTCACAATTTCGCCTATCTTTGTTCAATCATCGTAAAAAATATTTGCCTTATGTCTCCTGGTGCCTCTTCCTCCGCGAATATATATCCTTTTTATAATATATGGTTTTCAATTAATGGATTGGGGTCTAACAATTTATTCCTCACAAAAATCGATCAGTCTCTCTTCTGTCTCGTTCTTATGGCCTGTGCCGCAAATCCCCACGAATCAAATCACTTTCACTTCTAAGCTCACATTCCAGCGTCCCTCCCCATTACAATCTTCGGCATCCCCGGCCATCTTTTTGTATTATTTTTTTCTTTTTTCCATTTACTTTCCCCACATCCCTATCGCCGTGGTCACCCGTGGGAATTTACACCTGTCTGACTAGATTTCTTTGTACTCCATTAATTTTTCCACTATTATTTTATCAGGACTAATGAATTATCTTTGAATTTTTTCAACTACTACACGTCCGAATCCAATCAAGACTACCTTTGTCAGTTTTTCCTTCAAGTATCGTCGTCTCAGGATCATTTTGTAAATTGATATTTACAAATGTAGATAATACATTATTATTATTACTTCACAATAAGAACATTTAATAAAAATTTTATAAATAACAAAACTAAATAAACTACTAAAAAGTCTTTAAAAATAAGTTAAGTTTAATGGAAGAGATAGATATTTCAATGTTGCATCTCTTGCAAACGGATTTATTCCGTTACCTGCTCATAAGAAAAAAAATCATTTCAAACCGTTTAATTCCGAAAAAATCATGTGTTCATGAACGTACATATATCCATATGAACAGAGATCTCATCTACATCTACATAATACCCTGCAAGCCGCCACAAGGGCGTGTGGCAGGGGGTGAGCCACCACCATACAT
>WURS02428820.1:0-16028 GCA_011762765.2 Rhinocypha anisoptera | reverse complement strand
AACGTTTTCGAGATCGCCAAGCCGGACAAACCGATTTTAATAGAGAGCCAGGTCTTACAGACCGAGGCTCTCTAAAATGTTCATTGTTTACATACCACGTAAAACGAAAAGCCTACTGAAAACGAGCTATATCCATTAAGCTATTTATTAATTAATATGACATTTAAAATGTCTAGGAAAAAAAGTTACAAGCATTTTATTTATCAAGTTTTTCAAGTTAGTCAGTATTCAAAATCTTGCAAATATAAAGCTACTAGCTTTGAAAATCAATTGTGTGAGTAAGTACTTACGCTGGCTCCACAGCAAGTTGGTCATGGAGATCATGATCATTCCCGTAATCATTCCCGTACACTTCTAAAGGGTATATATCACTGAAACGGCACAAATAAACAATTTAGTTATGTGTGTAAATGATATTTTCTAAATAACTTACGGAGGTTCATTGGCTTCTATATAAGATATATCATCTCTAGCAAATGATCAATGAATATTATAATTGCAAATTGTTGATTTTAATTAAATTATGTTGCCATTAAAAATTCTAAATTTTAATAAATATTTTTTCAAATTTCTTTAGACTATTTTAACAAGGCAATGTGCATATTTGTTTCAAATAGTTTGGAATCTGTTCAGAACTTTTAATGATCGAAAAAAAACAAAAATGCATTTAAAACAATTAAGATTTGCCAAAATTTATTCGTGATTATTTACAAATATCCACCAATCTGCATTGCTGCAAGCTCATTTTTTAGTTCATTTATTATTAATTATTAAAAATGTAAATTTAAATTCAAGACATTCTGAACAAATTTGAAACTTTCAAATACAAATATAAAAATTACAATTGTAAGAATTGTCAACTTTTGGCGGCTAAAACATAAACCAAAAATGTTTGCTTTTCTTGCTCATATGATTCTTATTTACCTCATTAAAACAATTAATTTAAGCATGTAGTTGCATGTAACATAAATTCACTAAATAATTTAACAAATAAAAATAAAAGAATAATAAATATAAATATAAATAATACTAAAATGCATACATTTTTGCAGAATAGTAAGTAGTGTTTTAATTAATCACACTACACTGTAAAAATACACTCCTGTTATAACCCAACATTGAGAAAGTTTTTGGTTATAACTCAATAAGTCATTGTAATTAACTTACAATTTTAAAAAAGTAAGTTTATGAGTAGACATTTTGAAAAATCAACGCTAATAAGCTGACTTTTTTTGAATTGTAAGGAATTGTAGCCAAGTTTTCTTAAATTGTTATTTTAAAAACTGGCATTAATAAATTTGTAAGACTACAACCAGAAACGTGTTTAATGTCTTGTTATAACCAGACAGTATTTTTAACATTATACACTAACTTTTTGTCATTTTAATAAGATTTAATATTTTTACCCCTAACCATTTAGTGAGCTTATGTTACATATAACTACACTCTGGAATAAAACCACCTAATATTTAAGTAAATTTTCAATGTCTTTAATAATGTCAAGTATTTGCATATATTTACTAAAAATAATACCAATGAGTTGAAATTTATTTAAAAATCTGAGCAAGGAGAGCAAAAACGTATAGACCCATTTTCCGTCAGAGTTAAAGAACTACTGCCATTTTCTAACTAAATTTCTATTAAACTTTTCCTAACTTACACTATGTTCTGCTGTTGTTCAGGCTCTGGGTTTTGCTCAGTGGCAGAGCGGCGATTTCGTGAATGTGCTGAATTGGATCGAAGAGATTGACCACCAGGTCTAGCTACCACAATTGGTTGCGTGTTATTTATAGAAGAAGACTGAACAGGACTCGAAACAACAAGCTGAAGCGGGGCATTTCCTAAACTTTGGTCTATGATAGACACAATAGACGGGGCATCATACAGTTCGATATTCAATTCAGACGGTAGAGTTGGATTGCTAAAATCCTGAGTAATTTGAACGGTCACTGAATTCGCTTGAGATAAATTATCCAAAGGTTGTACTATTTCATTTGGCTGCGACTGAGTGTTAAAATGCGAAATTGATACAATCGGATTTTGAACTGGTCTAGCTCGCGATCGTGATGAGTTAGGTGCATGTGAAGTATTCAATCTTGGCAATCCCTCACGAAGAGTGGATTGAGATTGAGTAGTAGAAAACTGAGAAGTTATGGGTTGTCCTCTTACCGGATTTGCTTGAGTGGTCACTTGTGAAGATGTTGGATTATCATCAAAATATAATTGGCATATGTAACTGACGGGATTGTTAGAAGACTGAGAATATCGGGTAAAAATTTGCCGATTCAAATTTGCTGTTGTCACTTGGGACGATTGCGAAAGAAAACTAGATGGCGCATTCAAGTTTGGTGTTGCTACATGAGATGATTGAGAGGGACGACCAGAAGATTGCCTATTTAAGTTTGGTGTTTCTATTTGGGATGATTGAGAAGAAAGACCAGATGATTGAGCATTCAAGTTTGGCGTTGTAACTTGAGTAGGGCAAGAAAGAAGACCAAGGGATGGCCCATTCATGTTGAGCGTTGTGATTTGGGAAGGCAAAATACTAGAAGAATATGTGCTCATGTTTGGCGATACTACTGGATATGGTTGAGAAAACAAACAAGACATAGCCGTATAGACATGAAAGTTGGGAACTCCTACAGAGTGAGGTCGAGAAAGAAGGTCAGAAAGCTGAGCATTTAAGTTTGGCGGTGCCACTGAGTTAGGCCGAGAATAAATTCCAGAAGAATGTGCGTTCAAATTTGGCATTGCCACTGAGTGAGACTGAGAAAGAATACCAGACGAAGTAGCATTCATGTTTGACGCTGCCACTGAGTGAGGTCGAGAGAGAAGACCAGAAAACTGAGCATTCAAACTTGACGTTGTCACTGGATGAGGCCGAGAAAGAATACTAGACGACCGGGCATTCAAGTTGGGCGGTGCCATTGGGTAAGGTTGAGAAAAAATACTAGACGACTGAGCATTCAAGTTAGACGTTGCTATTGAATAAGGTTGAGAGAGAAGACCAGAGGAGTTTACATTCAAATTTGCCATTGACATTTGATGCGATTGGGAATAAAAATTTGATGATTGTGCATTCAAGTTTGGCATATTTATTTGATTTGATTGGGACAATAGACCAGATGAAGATGCATTTAAATTATACGTTGCCCTTTGGTGAGATTGAGAGAGTAACCCAGCAGAATTTGTGCTCAAGTCGGGCAATTCCATATGAGAAGAGTTCGAGAGAAGATTAGGATACTGTGTATTTATATTAGGCGCTGGCACTGAATAAGGTCGAGAAAGATAACTAGAAGAATTTGCATTTAAATTTGGCATTGCCATTTGGTGCGATTGAGAAAGAAAATTTGATGATTGTGCATTCAAATGTGCCATTCCTATTTGGTTCAAATGAGAGAGATAACTAGAAGATTGTTCATTTGAATTTTGAAAAACCATGTCGCGAGGTTGGGCTATGTTTCCGGATAAATGATCGTTTTGATTGTTTCTGGTTCTTCTTTGTAATTGGGAAAAAGCACTCGAAGATTGTGTATTTTGATTTTGCAGAGCTAATTGGGGTGTTTGATATAAATGGTTTGATAGCTGTGCATTTGAGCTATATGCATTCACATTATTTAATTGAGAGAGATTATCGCAAAAGGGCATACTTGAATTGAGAACACTTCTTTCTTGCAATTGACTAGGTTGCTGTAAATTCAGATTGTGCATAGACGTTTCTTGTAATGGAGCAAATTGACTAGAAAACTCAGCATATTGATTTTGTAACGCTCTTTCACGAGACAGACTTTGAGAAAGCTGCATACTCGAATTGTAATCAGTCAATTGAGAAAAATAGTCAGATGGCTGCGAATTTACGTTGTGCATTGTTGGTTGGTGCAATGAAGAGATATTACTAGAAAAACTAGAGTTTTGGCTTTGAAAAGCCATTTCACTAGAGAATTGACCAGAAAACGGAACATTTGAATTATTTACATTTGAATTGTTTTCTCTTAATTGAGAAACAAGACTAGACAATGATTGATTTTGAGATTGCATGTTCAATTGGTTTGGCTGAGAAATATAATCCGGCAAATTTGGGTTTTCTATGATCATTTGATGTGGTTGAAAAGAATGACCAGATGACTGGTTATTCAAGCTTTGTATAGACTCTTGGTATTGTGAACTTGAAACTGAAGGCTCTACATTTAAATTGGGTGCAGACATTTCTCGTGAATGAAAATGGTGACCTGAAAACTGAGCGTTCGAGTTAACTGGTGCTATTTGTCGCGATTGCAATTGACCAGAGTGTGAATGCGTGCGATTTTTTACAGCCACTACACGTGAATTATTTGAATTTGAAGTGGCATTTCCGTAAGATTGAGAAATGTTACCAGAGAACTGTGCCATTTGATTTTGCATTTCCATTTGATACGATTGTGAACTGTTACCAGACGCCTGTACATTTTGATTTTGCATAGACAATTGCTGCGATTGAGAATTACGAACAGAAGATTGTGCATTTTGATTTTGCATAGACAATTGCTGCGATTGAGAATTACGAACAGAAGATTGTGCATTTTGATTCTGTAAAGACAATTGTTGCGATTGAGAATTACGAACAGAAGATTCTGCATTTGGATTCTGCATAGACAATTGCTGCGATTGGGAATGACGAACAGAAGATTCTGTATTTTGATTCTGTATAGACAATTGTTGCAATTGAGAATTACGAACAGAAGACTGTGCATTTTGATTTTGTATAGACAATTGCTGCGAATGGGAATGACGAACAGAAGACTCTGCATTTTGATTCTGTATAGACAATTGTTGCAATTGAGAATTACGAACAGAAGACTGTGCATTTTGATTCTGTATAGACAATTGCTGCGATTGAGAATTACGAACAGAAAACTGTGCATTTTGATTCTGTATAGACAATTGTTGCGATTGAGAATGACGATCAGAAGACTGTGCATTTTGATTCTGCATAGACAATTGCTGCAATTGAGAATGCCGACCAGATAACTGTGCACTTTGATTCTGCATTGACATTTGCTGTGATTGAGAATTACGACTAGAAGACTGTACATTTTGATTCTGCATAGCCAATTGCTGCGATTGAGAATGACGACCAGAAGACTGTTCATTCTGGTTTTGCATTACCATTTTATGTGATTGGGAAGATTGACCGGAATGTGTCGTATTCGAGTTACGGGCAGCCGTATTTTGCATTTGGAAATTGCCACTATGTATACGTGATCGATTTTTTACTGCAACCACGGGTGGTTGGTAAGAATTGGGATTGATTTGGTTTGGCAGAGCGAGAACACTAGAAGACGGCGCATTCTGACCGTGACCACTTACTAGGCTTGGTGAAGAAAATTGACTAGAAGAAGGTGCGTGCGAGTTTTGCATTTGCATTTGATGCAATTGGGAGCAGTGACCAGAAGACTGGCTACTTTGGCTCTGCCTCACCATTAGGTGTGGTTGAAAAGAAATGCCAGAAAAGTGAGCATTCTGCCTTTGATCGGCTACTTGGAGTGGCCGAGAAGGGCTACCCATGCGTGATGAATTGGGATTCGGTGGAGAACGAATGCCAGAATAATAAGTATTTTGGTCTTGACCAGCTACATTGCACGGTTGAGAAGGACTTGCAAGAGGCAATACATTTGGATTTGGTACCGCTGCTTGGTCCGGATAATAAGAGTGCTGGTTTTGACCAATCGCATTGCTCGGTTCAGGAGGACTATTAATGAGGAATGCATTCTGGTCGGCTTGTTGAACAACATCTTGTTGCAAGCGTTCGTCATGAAGTTGGCTAATTAAAATCCCCAACACAATCACTATAAATTTAATTTAAATTTAACATATTTTAGCTTACCCAACATTGACATTATTGAATAGAGGTGCTTCATCTACTTCATCATTCCCCCGGCGACGTCTAGGTGGTTCCAGATTGTCACTTTAAATAGAAAACAAGTAAAATTAATAATCATATTCTTTGCTAACATTTTTCTTAATAAAAAAACAATATTCGATTCCTTACGCATTGTCCTCGTTTGCATCTCGTTTTCTACGTAGCGGTTCATTTCGATTTACACTGAAAAAAAACGATAACATGATTAGTGAAAAATCAGTGAATATGCATTAAAATAAGGTTAAACAATAAGTTTATTTGAAAACGTGATTGCTCTTTAAAGTATAGAAAACTTACTTGTTTTGGTTTTGTTTAGGTACAGCCGCTGGTTCCTCTGCTAGTCTTGCTGTTTGTTCCTCAGCTTGCCTTGCTGCTCGTTCTTCAGCTTGTCTCGCTGCTCGTTCTTCAGCTCGTCTCGCTGCTCGTTCTTCTGCATGTCTCGCTGTTTGTTCTTCAGTTCGTCTGGCTGCTCGTTCTTCTGCATGTCTCGCTGCTCGTTCTTCTGCATGTCTCGCTGTTTGTTCTTCAGCTTGTCTCGCTGCTCGTTCTTCAGCTTGTCTCGCTGCTTGTTCCTCAGCTCGTCTCCCATCTTGTTCTTCAGCTCGTCTCGCTGCTCGATCTTCAGCTCGTCTCGCTGCTTGTTCTTCAGTTCGTCTCGCTGCTCGTTCTTCTGCATGTCTCGCTGCTTGTTCTTCAGCTCGTCTCGCTGCTTGTTCTTCAGCTTGTCTTGCTTCTTGTTCTTCAGCTTGCTTTGCTGCTCGTTTATGAGCTCGTCTTTCTGCTCGTTCTTGAGTTCGTCTCGCTGCTTGTTCCTCAGCTTGCCTTGCTGCTTGTTCTTGAGCTAGCCTCGCTGCTCGTTCTTGAGCTTGTCTCGCTGCTCGTTCTTGAGCTCGTCTCGCTGCTCGTTCTCGAGCTTGTCTCGCTGCTTCTCTTATTGTTTCAAGCCGTGCATGCCGCGGTAATATTGATTCATAATTTGTAATAACACTTCCGCCTTGTGTGAAGTGTTCAGAAGGTTCCCAGGTGTTCTCCCGATTATGATAGCCATACCACTTGACCAGGTAATGTCTGTTACCCTGGGGTGTATCGCGATGCGTAATAATGTGTTCCACCACATAAAGCTGAGTTGAAACACGAGGTGGTTGGAGATTTCGTTGTATATTGGTCCTTGAATTTCGGCCTCTACTACGACTTCGGCTGCGACCTCGACTTCTGTTGTGGAATCATGTGTTTAAATAAAGCAAATATTGATTATTCAACAATTTTTTTTATCAAAAATATTTAAAAAAATACTTGCCGTAGCCTTGGAGCCATGTTGAATCTGGATTAAACTTAGTTGTTTAGTTTTTTATTAAAAATAGAACAATACAAAACGCAAAAAATACAAATTAGTACACAGAAAAATTTTATATTAAACTTAGTGACTCATTTTAGTCATGATAATTAATTATATTTAAACTCAGGGGCCGTACTTTAATTACATAAGCAGTTTAAGGGAGAGACGGGGTTTGAAAATTTGCTTACTATCTGCTTACCAAAAAAGCGGGAGAGGGGGGGTGGGTAAATTAAAATTTAGCGTAAGAATTTTTGTTTATCTATTACTTAAAGAAAATCTGTTTAACAAAAGCTATATACAGTATTGCCTCAAGTTTTACTTGCTTCACTTTTCACATCAAGCCTTTGTAAGCAGTGTATCTTTCCCAATGCATAAAGCAAACACTGTTTACTTCTCTCTTTGCTTCACTTTTCAATGTAAATTTGAAGAGTAAAACTTGAAACAACACTGTCCACAAACCTTAAAACGTTGCATGTTACGTACTACTTCGTTTTTTCAATTGAAAATTAGTTTTTTAATAAATTTTGAAAACCATTTTCTTACGTAAGATTTGAAAGGGAGGAAGAATTTATTGGTCTATGCTTACTAACTGCTCACCAAGGGAGGGAGAGGGTCTTAAAATTACGATTTTTTGCCTACGTAATTAAGGTACGCCCCCTCAGTGCTAACTCGAGAAAACCACAAAAAAAGCTATACGACCCAGTATTATTAAATTGACTTTAATAATATTAAAAGACAAAATGAATGAGTCAAATAAATGATCAAGCCGCATCAAGTATTATAAATTGGTAACGAGTGTTCTTTATTTACATTCGTTAATTAGGAAATTATAAGGTATTGACTGCATAGAAGATGACATAGCAAGAAGAAAGGAGGTGCTAATTTTGTTGTTATTTTTTTACAAATTAGTACAATTAGCACTTATTTTTTTCATCTTTAAATATAAATGGAATTGACAGTCAAAATTTTAAATAATTTTTAAAATATTTTTATATTACTAACTCAAACAATAATAACTTGAAACTAATAATTTTAAATAATTTTAAACATATTTTTATATAACTAACTCAAACAATAATAACTTGAAAATAATAATTTAAAATGTATTTTAAAAAATAATTAAAAAAACTAAACAAATAACAATGTTAAAAATAGACAATTTTACACTTACTTGGCAAAATTCAAAAATATAAACTTGAATCTTCAAATTGTTGATTTCAAAATATTTGAATAATAAAGTAAAAACGGCACACCAAAGGTCAGTATAATTACAAAGAACTCTCTCTAATGATTCTTAAACTCTCTTTCTTGAAAATTCGTACTTTGAAAATTAAGTCAAAGTAACACAAAGTCAATTTGCTTAATAATTAAAAACAGATTAATGTGTAAAAATATGTGTGTGTTAGAGAAAAAGAGTAATAAAAGAGTGAAAAGAAAAATGAAATTAAGTGATAAAATAGTGGGAGAAAAGTAAACAACAAATAAAGAAAAGTGTAAAAATCAGAAAATTATAATATTATGAAAAATAAGATAGAATAAAATAGATATTATAGGCAATAATAATAAAATAAAATAAAAATTAGTAAAAATAAGGGAATAAGTTTTTAAAATGTAGAAAATTAAAAAATATAAACGAATATAGAAAAAGAATTAAGAGAAAAAATAATATAAATGAAAATAAAGAAAATGAAAAAGATATGAAAAGAAGGAGAAATGAGAAAGAGGAATGAGAGAAAGAAAGAGAGAGAGAGTTGAAGAGAAAAATGAGAAAAAAAGATTAGAAAGAGTGAGAGAAATAAGAAAGAGGAAAATAATAGAAAAGGAGAGAAAAAGAGGGAAAGAAAATAGAAAATTAAGAAAAATTAAGAAGGAAAATAAAAAATGAAACTAAATTAGAGAGATAATTAAAATGATAATTAAAAAAATAAAATGAAATTAGAAAAAGAAAGGATTAAGAAAGTAAAAATATCTATAAAATTAATGAAACAAAAACTATGTAAAAATGTGATTAAGAAGAAGAATGAGAATGAGAGAAAGAGAATAAATGGGATTGAGTGAGAGGGAGAGATACAAGTGAAAAAATTAAAAAAAGAAAAAGGTTAATGTGAATTAGAAAAATAAAGACTAATTAAGGAAAAAAATAAGTAATGAGAATGAGTGAAAGAAAAATTAGAGAGAAGGAAAAATGTGATAGTGAGAATAAAAAAGGTGAGTTAGAATAAGAGTTTAAAAAATAAGATATAATGAGAATAAAAAATATGAAAAATAAATAAATAAATAAATATTAATATTAAATATATTTTAAAAATATATTAAATATTACTAATCAGAGAATTAAAAGGCAATAAAGAGTAAAAGTGACTGAGTGAGTAAGAAAGAGAGAAAGAGAAAGAGAGAGAAAATAAAAGGGTGAGAGAAAATGAGAGAGTGAAAGAGTGAAAGAGAAAGTCTAACTTGCTTTAAATTGTTGTTTAATTTTTAAGATTGTTTTGAGTTTGTTTAGTGCAGTGATGGATGGAATGATGTAATTAAAAAAGTGCAAAATGAGATATTTTGCAAACTTTGATGAGAAGTAATCGTAATAGTAGAAACCAGAGTGAATAAACGTTGAAGAGAAAGAGAAAACGGAAAAACACTAAAATACGTTGAAGTCACTAAAATATTTTTAAGCAATTTTAAATGTTTTTGGTATTGTCAAACCAGTAATGGTGTGAAACAAGTTTTCAAGTAAGTTTGACAGAGTGAATAGATAGAAGAGAGGAAGAAACATCAAAAGGCGTCATTAACACTAATATGTTTTAAACACTTTTTAGTTTTTTGGCGTTGTATGTGAAGTGAGTTTGAAAATTTTGACACAAGTAAATGTGACACCAAAGTACGTCGCAGTTACTAATTTGTTTTGAAACAATTTTATATGTTTTTGGTACTGCCAAATTAGTGATGGGGTGAAACAAATTTTCAAACTTTGACAATATAGAACGCGAATTGAGAGAGAGAATGTGTGTGTGTGTGAGTACGTAAAATAGTGAAAGAAGGAAAATGAGAGAGTGCGAATGAGAAGTGAGTGATTGAAAGAGAGTTTGATTGTGTAAGGGAGTGAGTGAGTGAGAGTGTGTGTGTAAGTGAGTGAGTTAAAAAATAAGTAAGTGAGTGAAGGAGTGAGTGAGTGAATAAGATAGTGAGTGAGTGAGATAATAAGAGAGGGAGAGAGAGAGAGAGAGAGAGAGAGAGAGAATCCAACGCTAAAGTGCGTCGTATCTAAGTCAAACTAAAGTAAAGATGAGAATATCAAGAAGTGCATATTAAGTCTCATCAAGCGAGTGAGATTGAGGATAGAAGTTAGAGTAAAAATGCAAGTGTCAGAACGGAGAGAATCCGAGACGCCAAGGTTAGTTGCCACGATACGGTCACTGACTGACTGGTTAGGTTGTCCGTTTGGTTGCTTCGCTTGGGTGCGGCTTGTCCTCAGTGCTCATCACGCACTCCACACAGATATATACTCTGTGCCGCTTAAAGAGAACAAGAAAGATAGAGAGAAAAAGAGAAAGAGAGAACCGGAGTGAAGGCTAAACGCAGTGAGCGAGTCCAACTCAGCCAGTATCCGAGGGGAAAAAGAGAGAAAATGAAGAAGCAAAGGCAATGATGACGCTAGATGTTCATATACACTCACTCCCTCTCTCTGTGAGTGTGTGTCAGGCTAATGATGAGTTGGAGGGAGAGTGAGAGTGTGGGAGAGAAAGAGTGTAGATAAGAGAATGAGGTGAAAAGAGAGTGAGTGGATACAAGAGAATAAAGAGGGAGATCAAAGATATTGAAAAGATAACATAAGCACACACGCATATATGTGTATTAAATCAGTATTATGGATTTGAGTTAGAGTGTGTTGGAGAAATGCAAAGTAAAAAGGGATGAAAGTGGGTAAGAGAATGGGTAATAGAGGGAGTAAGAAATTGAGTAAGAGAGGGAGTAAAAAAGCAAGAAAAAGAGTGAAAGAGAAAGTGAGGGTTAGAATGTAAAGAAAACTACAAGAAAAGAAAATGTATAGAAAGCGAGATAGAAAGTCAGGGAGTGTGCGAGTTAGAGGGAAAATCGAATAGAAAAAGAATGGCGTTGGAAACACGAATATACTAATGAGAGTTAAAGTGAAGCTAGAAACGCAATGAGAGCAAGAGAGAGAAAGAAATATAGAGGAAGAGAGAGTGGCAGAGAGAGAGAGAGAGAGAGAGAGAGAGGAAAATTAACAGAGAGAGATAGAAAAAA
Source organism: Rhinocypha anisoptera (assembly GCA_011762765.2). Taxonomy (NCBI): domain Eukaryota; kingdom Metazoa; phylum Arthropoda; class Insecta; order Odonata; family Chlorocyphidae; genus Rhinocypha; species Rhinocypha anisoptera. The sequence continues at coordinate 4,533 of WURS02428820.1, read as the reverse complement.
TAAAAAATAGAAAAAATAAAGAGAGAAAGAAAGTGTTGTTAAATAAAAAGGAACTATACTAATTAGATTGAAGAAAGAGAGTGAAAAAGTGAGCGAAAAGAGAATAGAGGAACAGATGGAGAGAGAGAAAGAGAGTTGTGTGACGAGAAGAGGGTCGACAATGAACATACAACAGCTTGCTTACTGCGTAGTTTAGATGTTTGGTAGCTTGATCATGGTAGAGCGAGCAAACGTGAGAGAGGGAGAAAGAGAGTATGAACTCTTGCAATGGCAAGCTTGAATGTACTATGTAGTGGTAGTATTGCATCGCAGAGAGCGCTCCCGGTAGTGGAATCTGCTTTAGCAGAAAGAGAGAGAGAAAGATAGAGAGAAAGAGAGAGAGAGAAAGAGAGAGAGAGAGAGAGATGGAAAAAGAAAGAAAGAGAAAAAGTGAACTCTCTCTATGACCAGTTTGAGTGGACTATGTAGTAGTAGTGTGACATCCAAACTAGAACTGGCGAGGAGAGATTCGGGCAGTTTAATTAAGCCCTCTCAGGCAGGGGGAAGATGGATAGAGGAAAAATAAAGAATTCTGGTTATGACCAGTATGAAGTGTACCGTGTAATTGTAGTGTGGCATTTACCAAACTGCATTGTCAATGAAGAGATTCGTGTGCTTCTGGATCGGGTCTTATTTGTCAAGGAAAACATGAAAATAATAATAATTTGGAGAGATAGAATAGTGTTCCAAGAGAGTAAATAGTGCGCTTTGTTCATATATTTGGTTTAAGTAAAGGTAGTGTAACAATTCTGGTAGACCATTGGAAAACACCACTGAGCTCAAATGGCAAAGAGGGTAAAAGAGAAGGGCAGAGAGAAAGCCAGATACGAGTTAGGTGTGTGTGTGCATGAGTAGGAAATATAGAGGGGGAGAGTTTGAAGGGGGTCGATTGCAGGCTTTTGATATAGCAAGTTTGACTGGAAATTCAAGTAATTCAATCAAGCATACTATTGCATGGAAACACAGAGAGAGAGAGAGAGAGAGAAGCTAGTTGAATTAGAGAGAACGGTGTTTGACATGGGACATCAGTAGTGGGTTTTCAAAACATCGTGTTGGACTAAAGGTAGTGTCGAAACTTTGGGTAATTGGATCAAGCCCACTGATGGAGAGAGAGAGAGTGAGAGAGAGAAAGAGAGAGAGAGAGTAAACTGTGTGACGAGGGGTCGATAAAAATAATTTTGAAATATTAAGTTTAAGTAGAGATAGTGTGGAAACATTGAGGGATAAATCGAGCACACTACTGCAGTGCATGGCAACGGAAATAGAAGCAGAGAGAGAGTGAAAGGAAGAGAGAGAAAGTGAACTGTGGAATGAGAGATCGATAAAGAGATTTTGAAGTATTGGGCTTGTGTAGAGGTAGTTGAATCGTGTATAGCAGTGCAAAAAGACATAGAAAGAAAAAGTGCAATGCATGAGCTAATGCGTAGCTTTTGGTAGGCAGTGTGTAGTGGTAGGGCAAAAAGCATTTGAGTAGAGAATCCAATGTGGCTTGAGATGGCCAGCTTAGTGAACTGCTGGTGACAGCATTCGCCCTTAAGATAGAAATAAGAGTAAGAGAGATAGTGGAAAAAAGAAAGTACTTGCAAAAAATAATAATAATATACTAAGGATATAAAATCTAGAGAAAGTTATTTTGAAATATTAATTATAACTAATTTAAACAATTAACTAACTCACTCAACAATGGTTTTTTAAACATGCTTAAATAAAACATTTTTAATAATTTAATCAACATTAGTTGCTAAATTTAAGAATTGATTGAGTCAGTTCGCATTGTTTTTCTTGTTAAACTTAGTGGAATTAAAGCAAAGTGTTTCACCATTGGGTAGTTGTATTATTAAGTTAGGCCAGATGTTGGTTGAAAGCCTTTTTGGGTTTTTAGTCTAATTTATTAAGAGTAAACCTTCGAAATGTCATTCATATGTGTCAATTTAGGTTTGAGTCCTCAGTCAGATAATGAATATTCAATTTCTTCATAACAATAAACTATAATTTAAATAAAAAATTAAAAATAAAAGGAAAACTGAGAAAGAAAAAGAAAGAAGATTTTTAGTGACGATGATAGCCAGTTAAGCCATTCAAAGCAAATTCACAACTGACGCGAGCCAAGAATCAATTCAATTGTACCAAACGCTACAGAAACTACAGTTTGAGGTTATCTAATTAAATTGTTACATGACTCGCGTTGGTTCTGAATTTTTTAGAATTGCACAACCAGCAGTCATCTTCACTAAAAACTTACTTGTCCGTCGCTCGTTCTCTCTCTCTTTCATTTCCCCTTTTCTGTTTATTACTGTTAAAATGCTGTCTAGTTATAACTTAACATTTTTCACATTTATAGTTATAATTCTACTATTTTAAAAATATCAGTCTATAAACTTACACTTTCTAATTGAAAGTCTAACAATAACAAAAACTTGTCGAGTTATAACCAAAATGCGTGTGTTGCATTATAACCAGGCAATATTTCTAACAGTGTCCTCTTATTCAATATAGTAACGCGTAAAGTAAAAAATACTTGTAATTTACACAATTGTTTATAAAAGAATGAGCGTAAACCAGAAAGAGTAACTATGATAAAATTAAAAAGATCTGGGAGAAATAAAGCAGTCAACATCTAGTTAGAAGGGTAAAACAACAGCGCGCGCCTCGTTTTACCCCGCACACAACCAGTACTTTACTTTGCTTCTTTTCCATCTTAAATTTTATTAATTTTATCTAATATTTTAATAAAAATTAGATAACACACTTGTAATTGAATAAAGCAAACTAAACTTAATTAAATGCATCATCAAACACAATAACAGCTGTAGTAATTTTAATTAATTGTCATCAAAAACTTACTTGTTCTTACTCACTCTTTTTCTTTCTCTCTCTCTCGTTCTCTTTTACTTTCTATATTTTTCATTTTTTAGAAGGGAGAGAAGCAGTTTGTTGCAAAGCCCTGCTATTAATCGCATGTTTCTGTCCGTCCGTCCGTCGGTCTGTCTGTCCTCACAAAAATTCTAGTATACTTTCCGGGAACCAAAAAAACTAAAACTTTACAAAAAGATCCTTTTAAGGAAAGAATAATTGGATAAGACTTTGAGGTTTCAGGCTCCAATGGGGCCCGAGAATCGGGCTATTGAAACTAGAGCAAGTCTTACAACCTACGCCGCACTTTTCTTGCCCTGCAAATAGGCGAGAGCTCAGCTCTCCCTTCTTATTTATTCTTTATTACAAAAAAATTATGTTTTACGGTATTTTGTTATTAAAGAATGAACAAACCTCGCTTAGAGTAAATTCATAATTTCAAAAGATCAATAGATTTGAATGGGTTGAGAAAAAAGAAAGCGATCACCATCTGGCAGAGGACGTAAAGCAGCCGCACTAGCAAATGCGATTTGGCACTGTGCGCTTCGTGCCACTCCACACACACACACACAACCATCACTTTACTTTGATTCTATCTTTTCATATTTTAATTTTAACGGATAATTTAATTCGAATCTTACTTTTTGTTCTATGATTCAAATTTTATTTCATTTTGATTCTAATGTTGTGCATAACTTTTTTGTGTATGTTTTGACGCTTTTCTATAAGTGACAGACGGCGTTTTAGCACCAGTCCTCCTGTAGATTAAAAAATATTATTTTAACTCAAATTAATGTTTTGCCGGTTTTGGGAATAGAAAATCCAATTTGACTGGTCAAATCGCAAGGCAATCAAACTAAAAAACGACAATTTGCTTAGGCACGCTTGGTAACAAGGAGATTGATTCACTTAGTTCAAGCTTGTTCCAATTGCTCGCTTTCAGTTAGCATCGGATTTTATGTAGAGGTCATTATTGTTAAGTTTGACTGTAAGATTTTGTTTCTTCAATCTGAGTGAAACCTTCATAATAGTAAACACAAGAATCACACAAAAACAAGGTATATTATTGATAGTGTGGGTGTTGTAGAACACGAAAAGCGGTGCCGTATTGCATTTGCTGTTGATCCGCCTCGCGTTCTCAGTCAGATGATGATAGCTCAATTTTTTCCATCTATATAGATATTTTGAGTTTTAAATTTACTCTAACTAGTTTAAGCTTATTTTTTAATAAAATATTTTGTTAAATACAAATACTTTATAAAATTAAAAAAATGTGATAAGGTGTTGAGACATACCGTTTTGGGTGGTGAGTAATATTGAAAACACATCAGATTAGTATAATTCAATAAAATTTTACCAACTTAAATTCTAACTCTAAATTCTTTAAATTAAATTAAATTCTAAATTTTAATTAAACTTTAATTGATTCACCCGTATAAATGACTCGCCTGACTAGCCTGACTATAAATGTTCTTTTTTAGTTAATATTTTTTCATGTCACTTCGCTTGTACGTATGTGTCGCGTCTCAAGAAGCGACAGTCTAAGGTGAATGTTCGACTGAACGAGCGACCCCTAGCGGGGCGGCTGAGGCGCAGTGGGAAAGGTGACGATTGTGGCCGGCACGTTCGGTGAGCAGTGAG
>WURS02428809.1:0-14886 GCA_011762765.2 Rhinocypha anisoptera | reverse complement strand
TACGATATGATACGATATGATACGATATGATACGATATGATACGATATGATACGATATGATACGATATGATACGATATGATACGATACGATACAATACAGTACAGTACAGTACAGTACAGTGTTGTGTTTTTTTGTATTATGTTGTGTTGTGTTGTCTTGTGTTGTCTTGTGTTTTGTTGTGTTGTGCTGTGCTGTGCTGTGCTGTGCTGTTCTGTGCTGTGCTGTGCTGTGCTATGTTATGTTATATAATAGTGCTACGAAGTTTTCGGTGCTCACTTCGAGAGGCTTCACTTCGACCTGAAGATGTTCTCCGGAACGAGTAAGAAACTGTCGTCAGCAAAAGACAGCGGACTCGGTGGAGCACCGATAACAAGCACAAGCAGCACCAATTCATGGAACACCGCGGAGGCCTTCGCCAGAAATATGATTTGATATTTATGCGTTCTAAAATTCTCTATTGCTCTTCTTGAAATATATTTTTCTTAACGGTACAATATTTTTTTATTTCAATAAATCGTCAGCAATAACTGAGTAGGTACTATTTCTCCAATCTGAGACACCTTAAAAGTCATCTATGTATATCACTTTTATTTATTTACAATAGAATCTTGCAGTTGACTACAAGCCAGGTGGCAAGTATAAAAAAATAATGAAACCAATGAACAATTATAATGCAATACTGCTATACATATTTTCACAATTAGTTACACAGCAGTCATAATACAAAAATAAAATTTACCGAGAAAAAACACACTCAAATGCATATTTAAAAGTTACATTTGCCAATCTCTTCTTAAAACATTTAACATTTTTGCAACCCTAGCTTAAATAGTGAGAGGTTTTTAGGGAAAGGTTTGAAGAATTTTTCAGGTTCCTGTTCCAATCCTCAATAAATCGATTCATAAAGGATATAGTTATTTAAAGACACATTAAATAATACCCTCAGATACGGAACAATAGAGTCACTGCCAAATTTCAATAAGTCCACCAAAATTCCATCTGGTCCTTTTGATTAGTGGGGATTCATTTTAGTGATATTTTTCAGAATACCCTTGACCTTTACAGTAAAAATGGCCTTATAATTTGCATTGTCACTGAAATCTACTGGTGAATTTAGGTAATCTGTCGCTTTCCCAAATATCCGTGAAAAAAAATAATTGAAGCAGTTTGCTATTTCCACCTCACCCATAGTGATCTCCCCCGTTGGCGAATGGATTGAATTTATTATTCTTACATTGTCTTTTTTGTTTCTGAGGCACTTGTAAAATTTTCCTGTGTCTCCCTTTCCCAAAATGTTTAGTATAAATTTATCGTGGGCTTTCCGTTTCTCCTTCTCTAGTTCGTTTCGTAAACGTTTGTATTTCTGGTACTGTTCATTCCCGAGATTTCTCTTTTTATGCATAGCTCTTAATTTTCTTTATAACTTTCTTATTTGCTTGTTGTAGTATGGGGGATCTTCATTTGCTTTTGTGGCCACTTTAGGAAAAAGTTATACATTGCCTAAAATATTATGGACTTAAATTTTACCCACATTTCGTCGACACTACTTATAAATAAATTTATACGAGAACGTTCGCGGTTTGTTTAGGGGTGATGAGATTTAGACTTCAATTGGTAAGACTATCTTCATCTATTGGTGTAAATATATATTTCGGTTTTTACGTCACCTTCACCAGAATTCTACCTGAGAAAGAGAAACCCGATGCAGGAATTCCAAAACTTTTATACATTTTTCGCATTAAAAGAAGAAAATATTAACAAAAAATAATCACTGCTTTTGATAACATGAAGTAGGGAATTTAAGATTCTAATCACCCTTAATTTAAGGTTACAACACTGATTTATTTTGACCGATTTTCTTGTCACTGAAAAATGTGCATAATTAGGCCAACGGAGAGATAACACATTAAGATCAATTTTCATGTGAATAGCATTTCTGTCAGAAACATCAGCTGTCATTTATTGTGCTTCTTTCTGATGGCCCTAAATGAAATATGCCAATTCTTGTTAGTTTACTTGCAAATAAACGACCATAAATTTAGTTTCTACTTACTTCGTCCGAGACGTAGCAATTTTTTCATTTGTTCCGCTTTTGTATCGAGTGTTTGTAATGAGAATGCCCAATTAATCAATATTTTTAGACGGTTTCGCAATAGAGGTTACCCTTAAGTGATTAACTAAGGCAATTATTGGTTAATAGTTATAAATGTATCCAAGAAAATGTAAGTTAATGTGGAAATTGTTGATAAATTAAAATATCGTGGTGGTTAATTATCAGATATCCTTAGTATGTGATATCAGATATCCTTAGTATGTCAAATACAGACAGGTTGTTATGTCAGAAAAATCTCAGTGCATCAGAAATTTTTCGTCGTACTTAAATAAAATTGGCATAGTTGTGGATCAAGTTATTTGGTGTTCGTTATCGTACGAATGTGTATTTGTGAATTCCACACCGTTTTTGTATTATCAAACTCACACGTAACATCCACGTATCCCCCTCTAATCCATAATATTCCAAATCTTCGACTGGCCGGACTCGTTCCGAGCTTTTTTAACGGCCGTAAATCGAATGGGCAAGTTCTGATCTGTTTTTCTCCTGGGTCAGTGTATTCATACCTTCTGCGTTGGGGTCGAATGTATATTTGTTTTGTCGCCCGGATGAAATTGCGATTTGGAATTTACGCAAGAATGTAAATTTACCAACTGGGTCAGTTCGGAAACTGCCATTGGGCTCCGGGAACTCATTTCCATCGCGATAAAATGACTAGAGTCTCGTTGTACTGTGGGTTAAAGGAATTCAGCCCCTGAAACAGCACTCAGGACATTTCCCAAACATTAAGGACCATCGCAGCTCTCGCCAGTTGTGAGCCCGAGTAGTTTACAATATTATAATTAAGAAATTTAACGTAATAAGTATATAACTGTATTTATATCTCATCTTCTGTCATCTTGTTGTAATATGTATATGTGGTAATATTGTATAACTGTCTTTTTTGTCATCTTATGTTATATTGACACTTTTCTTAAGTATTTCATTTGAAACAGAAAAAATAAAAGAAGTAACGGACAAGACTTGAAGAAAGAAGCCAGAATGGGAGCATGTATATACAACTCTATTTAACTACAATTTAAAGCAGGAAAAGAAGAAGGAAGGAGAAACATTTAACGGGGGAAAAAAAGGAAAAAAACCCAAGTCAAAACTAAATGTAACAAAATGTCTAAATAGATAAAACAATACCTTAATGACACTGTAACTAATGATAAATAACACTGTAACTTGGAACATGGTAACAAGCAAGTATTGTAATATGTTAAAACATGGAAAAAATAAAGATTAGACTAGATATTTATGGGGGTAAAAACATAAGGAACCCCAACAAAAGATAGGGATGTAGAGAGACCAGCTCAAATCCTCAATTTGAGATGGAGAAAGAGGGAGAGAATTGGAAGAGACTGGAACTCAGACTATACATCTGATAGCGTTCCAATTCTCTCCCTTTCTTTTTTTAAGATGAGTTTCACCATTAGAGCCAATGTTGTGATTCCAGACTCCGTCATCATCCTCAGGGTTTCACAATACTGTTGTTATTCTGTTTGTTTTGTATGCCGTAACAACTGTGATGTGTTTTACTGATATATTGTTAAGTTTGTTAGTGGTGTGGTTATCATGGTAAAAATATAAAATGATGAAAAATTGAAAGTAAAAAGAAGTCGGACAAATTCTATTGAATATGGATCCAAAATTTTTGACATCAATGGCACCAGTACAAAAGTAAAAACAGTGAAAAAGAATTAAAAATATCTGAACTCACAAACAATAACAACTCCTATAATTATTCATGATTCAAGGAGTAATAAATAAAAATCTCCCATATAGAGACATGATTGGAAATCTTTTGTATCTTACCTTTAAAAAAAAAACACTAGACATAATATACATATGCAGTAAGCTATGAAAACTGCTATATATGGAGCACTAACAAAACATTATGTATTAAATGTGAAGAGAACTTTGATATATTGTTCTTGATCTTGGCATAAAATTCCTCAACTTTTAAGTCTAACTGGCAGAACGCAATATTGAAGTAAAATAGGTATCATATCTTCTTCCATGATCATATCTCTTAAGTGAAAAATATAATGACATTTAAATGAAATATTGTCCCTCTGACCATCTGACTGATATACGAGATGAATCTGAATTTTAATAAATATGCTAACATGTTAAATATTCCTATATTTCTTTTAGAAGGTGATTTTAATTAAACATTGCTTATTGTTATTTTACAGAAAGAATACTATCTGAATTAATAGATGAGATATTTTGGCCTGAGAAAATTTTGATTGTATAAAGATTCTTTCTTTTATTGGATGCCTGGATAAAAAGTCCAAACCAAAATTGACTGGGAATGGTTTTTTGGATTGGACTTCTTGTCCGATAATCATTTTATGACCAAAGAAAGAACTTAAACATTGTTTGTAATATTTGTGTTACATATATACATATGTATGATAAAATTTTATCTTATGGCTTAAGCCATATGTAAATTTCATGTACCAAAGTGTATTTGATCAAAAAAGATTTTTCCCATTATGAGAGTGTGTTGAAGCTTGTTTAGTGTAGAAAAAAATTAGTTTTTTGTTTGTTTTGCATGTCATACAACAACCATAGTGATACCATTAACAATGTAAATAAATGGTCAATAAATAAATCTCAAGATGGAGAATGGCTCTTATATTACCCCTTGTTACTGCATGTGTAGAGAAAATATTAGTATATTGCGAAAGAGCTCATAAGTTATACTATAGAGTGTTGGTCAATTTTTGCACACTCTCCCAATATAAACTGTTTGATTGGATTATTAGTCAAGCCCATTTTAAATGTACATTTTATATAAACAGCATAATATTTCCGAAATTGACATCTAGATTACCCTTTGACAATAACATATATCAAGTAGCTGACCATTATTTTCACAACGCCGAATACGTTGAGGATTCTTGATATCAACTTACGATCTCTGGGCTATCTAGATTGTTGTTCAATAGTAAAATAAATTATGAATGGTTTCCAATAAATTATCTTTTCATGCAAAAATAGCAATTAGCTCAAGCGACGGCACATTCGTATGCCTAGCTTTCCTGGAAAAAATGGTTGATGACTTAGACAAATTATTTAAAAAATCAAAGGTTTTTGGATCGACTACGTGTAAATACATATTCTTAAACTTACTTACCTATATAATAATCATCGATTCGCTAATTTCAAGATTTTCATACTAATATTGATGTTTCTGTTCTTCTTACACTTTTCCGACAAATAAAAATTAATATAAAACAGGCATTTGTGAGAACCGCCTTCCTCTATCGAACGAAACAAAATACAACGAATTATATCGAATCAATCGAAAGGTACGATTGTGCGGGAAAACTGGCTTGATGCCTTATTTTGTCGTTGCACACGGTTTTAACTTGTATTAGTGTTTCAAGCTCGTTCATCAGGAATTGGATTTTAAGTATAGGCAAGGTAGAATAACTAAATACTTTTCGGAAGCATGCAGAAATGCAGGTACTTATTTCTTTTAATTGAACATTAATAGATATTTTTGGCGCAAATAAATTTAGCGTTTTGACACTTGCAGTTTAGGTTGGTTGCTATACATCAGCTGTCACAGTTCCCCTATATTTGCATCTGACTTTTCGTGGCTTTTTTATTTCTTCAAATTAATATGTTTCGCTGTGTTTAACAGTTATTTGTGGCGTTCTAGAATTGCATGTTTTCTTGTTAGTTTTAGTATATCGTTAGACATTACTTTTCGAGGTACTCATCTCTACGCAATGATGTTGTGATTAATGAAATATTTTATCTTAAAGTCAGATGGATGTTCAAATGGATCTTCCTTCGCCGAAAACGCCGTCCATGAAAAGGTTTTTTTTGGGAGACTCTCCAAAAATTATTCAAGTCCCCCGTACTCCAAGATCCGAAGGATTTAAAAAATCTAAAACCACTTTAAGTAGTCCAGTCAACTTCACCGTTCAGTCATTTCACACACCAGTTACAAACCCAGTGTGGACTTCAGATACTCCACCTATGACTGATTCCTCTGATCATGTTAGCCCCAACTCAACTACTGGCAATACACGGATCACTATTTCCGAGAAACGATTCTATAGTGGATCAAATAACAGGAAGTGCCTTTTAACACAATTTGAATCTCCAGCACTTAAGTCGTCTACGTTTCGTGAAAAAAGTGTGAAAGACAACTCTCTGAAGAGGAAGAGGTCCAAATCTCTCACAGGAAGAGCCCATAGGAAAAGGAGTGAACCAGAAAAACTAAATAAAAATATACGCCATAAAATTAAAAGGCCTAAACTTATGACCGCACGTAAACTTCAAACTCCCTCTATTACTGAAAACACAGAGTCTTTGGTTCCACCTAATCTGCCAGAAGCCTCCAGTGTTATCGAGAAAATAGATTTGAACAACACCACTCAGCCACTTACTCATAATTTAAAGCCAAAATTATCCGCCAAGAAAATATCAGTTAACGTTAATAGGATGGTGAGGTAAGTTCTGTACATTTTCAGTAGTTGCCTAGTGTTTCATTATGCAGTTGTCAATATACCCTTTTTTATAAATATTTTCAGAGTCAACGTGCATTGTGGAGAGTTTAAGTTCACCAAACACATAAAGTCCCCTAGGAAAAACCGTGAAAAAGGGGAGAAAATGGATTTGGTCGATGAAACCTCAGATGTGTATGTTGACTGGCATGACAAAGTGAATAACATTATCGTCAGCTTGGATAAAGAAAATAATTCACCTGACAATGCCTCTTCAAAAAATGATTCTGGTGCCATTTCTCCTTTAAAAGACTCTGCTACTCATTTGAGTGATGTTTTCTGCGATCTTGGAGTTTCTGAGTTAGAAATAGGTCCTCCTGCAGTTGAAAATAGTGATATTTTTGTAATGGCAGCCTATAAGGAGATTGATAAAACTCCTCCACCAGAATCTGATGAAATGCCATCATTGGCTCAAGAGGCAGATCCAACCATGGATGATTCTGCTGACAAACTTTTCCCTGTATTCTACAAGACACACCAAGCAAAAACCAGGTAAGAAAATTCCTTATGTCATAACTTTAATCTTTTTGTGGAGTGCCTTTCTTGGCTCTGCCCTGTTTTGGCACTATCTATTTCTTACGTTCAATCTTCATACATGCATTTCAAGTAAGCTTTTTCGTGTTACACTTTTTCAATTTTTCTGTCCGTATTGAGACCTGTTCCATAGATTATGTTCTTGCCTCTATAACTGTACAAATACTACCAAGAATGTAGTTGGAGCTTTTGGTGAAAAGGAATCAGATTAAGTCCCATTTTTTAAATGAATACACCAATGAAATACTGGTATATACTCTAATCTTTAGATAGAGGCTATGTGGTGAAGTATTTGCCACCTCCATGGAGTCCCAAAGCCAATGTTAAGTTTCTCTCTCATCTTATACTGCCCAATAAAATCTTGGCTATCCCCAAGTCATTAATAATAGTGCATGAACTCAGCCATCAGTGGCCTCTCACTAACTTCTTATAAAACCTTCTCTTTATTAACCCTTTTATTGCCAGCCCCTATCACCTGGTGTATGCAAAGAATGCCAGGTATTTTTCATGTAATTTGTTGCTTTATACATTTAAATATATTTCTTTTGCTCGTACTTAAAATACTTGCAGGGATAGTAAAATAATTTATCCCTTAAACAATTTAAGAGAAATTATATATTAAACATAAAACTCGGGCCGATAGATCACACTTGCTGGCATTAAAAGGGTTAATGATGGATCCAATTAATATTTTTCCATTCAGATAATAGCTCATATGTATAAAAGTGCGGATGGTGTGACAACAAAAACTTGTGGTGGAAGAAACCAAAACAACATTTCATTGCAAAGAAATTCCATTGAGAAAATGGACCTTAAAGTTAATAACTTTAGCTAGTACATAAAGTGGGTTTTAGCATTAGACAATAGCAAATGCATAATAATTCATTTTTATACAATGAAATTTGACATGCATTGGTAAGTATTAGAATATTTACAGTTACAAATAGTTTTCAATAGGGTGGTGCTAATTTTGTAGAAAATAACAATGCTGATCATTGTTCATTGTAATTTGATGGATAGTATAATATGATAATTGAGTCTGCTTCACAAGAAAAGTATCATCAATAATCAAGAGTTTTGCTGCAAAGTCTATGCTTGGTTAGGTCTAATTAATACTTAGTATTTATGGCATTGTTATTAAATAATTATTTGACATTGGATTAAAACTTCATTTGGAAATTTTTTACATTATTTTATAATCACATTTCCTCAAACAGTAGGTCTTGTAGACTGATGACGGGTTTTTGAACATAATTGTTGTGACAAATATTTTTCACCTATCAACTTTTGAGACTATTTTCTAGTGATTCTTTATTTTGACAGTTGTTCACAGAAACTACTATCATCCAACAGTAGTCTGAAATGCTCACTTTTTGCCAAGAGCACTGATGGCCTTGAGCAACTAATCATTGATGCAGGACAGAAAAGCCTAGGGCCAATCAATTGCCCTGAATGTGGATTTTTCTATCAGACTGGTGATCCTGATGAAGAAAGAATGCATTTAAAGTACCACAACTCCAGCAAACCTGTCATCAAACATACGGTGATTACTTACTTACTTTTTTTTAAATTTAAGCATGAGGTTTTTTTTTAACTTCCAACTCAAGAATGCACACTTGTGGAGTAATTTCTTTCAACAACTGATTCAAGAAATTTTTTTTTATTTACACTTAATAAAATTAGTATGTCCATGACTTGATTGTGGTTGTTAAAGGTCAATAAAGATAAAAATGGAATAGATCCAACATGTAAGTTATCCAACTTAGGGCAGCATTGGTTATTTGTAAGTTTAAAAATATTGGCAAAAATTTCAACTAAATTGATGGAGTTGGATTTAAGAAGAAACATTTATGCTATTCCTTAATTTGGTATGGTACTTGATTAAGGCTACACTATAATTTGATGTAGTTCTTCCAAAATAAATTTTCATGATGAACAGTTGATACTTGCATGGCATGCATCACATTCAATGTTTTCAATAGTTAAGAAGTAGTTGGTTGTTAGCTCATATTGATTTTACTTTTATTAGTCTTCTTGGTGTAGTGAAAGGAGAAAGAGCTATGTTTAAGGTTTTTCCTGAATGTAGTCCGGTCATTGAACCAAAGTTTTGACATTTCCCATTAGAAGAGACTATTTTCTATTTAAATTATCTATATTTAAATTTCTATATGTTATCATTTTCTACCTGATGAAGAGGTGAACTGACAAAAGTGATCTATGAGATAATATGATCTAAACTATTACAAAACCCCTAATTATAATAGCCAGGTTTACTGTATGGCACCTGATGCAAAATTCACTTATAATAACAGAACTGACTATAAATTAAAGAATAATTTCAAACCTAATGAAAAGGTTGTGATTGGATTAGTGTTTAATTTATATGAAAGTGTTTGTAAAAAATATTTTGTGATTTAAGCATTTCCAAAAATCAAGTGATGCCGTAATATAAGCTTGTTTCTAATTTCAACTATTTGTTCATTTTCCATTTCAGTATAAGATGCAAATAGCTTAATCTTCTTTCACAAAGATATGTACATTTTCTCTTTGAATGCCTAAATATTTGGTTTTGCTTTGACCTGTGGCTATTGAAATGTTTTGAAAGAATTTCATCAAATTTGCTTGAATATGACTTGTCTTTTTTTACACACATTTTAAATCTTTATGATTTTACTGCTTAATGCATGAAGTAAATAATGAGTTGTAATATACCCTCAGATTCATATACAACAGGTTACTTTAATCATTGTAATATTAATTTTTATTGAAATTCATAAAGCTTATGTTTTTTGTCATTTTACATGCTAACATTTTGGGTTGATGATGTAAGTATAAGCATAGATACAATTATTAATGAATTCAAGCTTCACGTCATGGAAGTTTCTGTCCAGGCAAAGAATAGTGTACTTTTTTTAGGTTTTATTTATGGTGCTACATGTTTCACCATGATACAGTATATGTATACACATATATATATGTGCCTCTTCCCATTTATATTGTACCTGATGATGGCATATCATGGTGAAACCCGCAATGCCATAATAAAATTGTGGAAATGTAATTTATGTAAATTTCTTCTTAAAGTAAATTCTTTGCTATGGGTATAGATAGTGGTTTTCTCACAGTTGCACTTTGAGCATTGGCAAAGTTCACTTGACAAATTAGTATGTAATCCAAGAACAAAAAGAAATGGTACTCAAAGGCTGTGGTGGCTCATAGATAGCAAGTAAATCTTAACAATCCTAAACAATGTAGCCATAATTTGCCAAGGAGGCAGTCAACCTCTCAAGGAAGGGGGAAGCAGACATACTTTGAGTGAAGGTGGAGACCATAATGACTAGAACACCAAAACTCACTTAAATGCAGGCATGATAACAGTTACTGTGATGTCAAAGGTAATGGGAAATCATATTATTCTCCGAGGAGCAGCAACTCAACTCTTATTTTGATTATGATGCTGTTACAGTAGGCTCTGTGATGTATTGTGTTGGACTTTGTGTAAATCTTTCATTTCAACAAGTTATACATCTTATCTTTCTGAACTCATTACTTTTAACAGGGCTGGAAATGGGAGAGAGTTGCAGCAACTTTTCCAGATGGCCGTGTGGTGCATGTGTGCCCATCTGACCCCAAGCCCTGGTGGGTCAAGATTGATTCAATCCTTGAAAATGCAAATCAAGACCTAGGCATTATATTGGGCAGCCATTTGTCAAAGAATTCCCACGTGAGAATGATTTTACAAATTTTTTTTGGTGTGTTGTCTGGCGTGTTGGGTCTTATTCCATGCTTTTGCTCTTCCAGGCATACTTTTTTGTGAGCAATATGCTTGTACTTGGATGTGTAATTGTCGAACCCATCAGGGTGGCCTACCGAATGCTAGAGAGGGACAGAAAAGAACTGGAGAGAGTGAAGGTACCTGGGGAAGAGACTTCCATTGATATGCCTTCCTTCTGCTCAAACACTCCAGTCCGTGGTAGCCGCTGTGGAATCAATAGGATCTGGACATGCCCAAGTGAGAGGAGGAAGGGTATTGCCACCAAAATGCTTGATGCTGTGAGGTGGGTACTTTTGATTGCTATAAAAAATATTTTTAGGTTAATGATTAAATTAGTTAATGTATTAAAAATATATTTTTCCTTGAGAAAGGAATGGGCTTATTTGCCCAGTGTGTTTACATATCAGTCAGGTTAAGGTGATCTCTAAATTTGCATATTAAAAACTACTTTTGAACTGATCACTGATTTGTTAAAGTATTACTCATAGACAGATAAGCTCATTTGTCATCTACCTTACTGTATGATTTGGTTTTATTTTGTTTTCGGGCATTGTTGTGTAACCTATTCGGTAGAGAATTAGGCTACTAATCAATGGTTCTGAACTTAGACCTCTTTGATGCCATGGGAGATGGCCTCTTCCAGTAATCCTAATTGGTGGAATGTTTCATTGGTTAGAGCTTTGTGGGAATCACTGTTTGTGCATGAAACAAAACTGTCCTACCCCCTCCATCATGAATTTGTAACAAGATGAAATCCAGTGTAGCTCTGTGAAAGTGATTCATTTTTCAAATAAAACCCTGTATTTCTACTTACAAGTATATTTATCTCCACTGGCTATGTTTCAATGCTGAAAGTCATCAGGTGTGCTGATTTCTCATGATGATATGCTGTTCAGTTTCAAAACTTATGTAATGGAAAGAAATATAATCTTGACAGAGAAATACTAAGTGTCTCACACTAGAACTGTAACCAGATAAGCCTAGAATTTTCCAGGTTACCCTTGCACAGTTAAAATGTTTTCGTTTCTTATCAAGTCACTTTTTAATTACATATGCACTTGACAAAATAGCTTCGCCTGGGTAACTTTCAATTTCTTTCCATTCCACAATATCACAACTGACAAGGTTCCTATCTGAAAGGTTGGCATCCCATACATAGGAAACAGCAAATCCTATCTTCTCCGTTACCAAGAACTTTTTAAATACTCATGACTTGCAGAATCATACCTCCCTTGCATACTCTATAGTCCTTCAGTTTGTCATATTAATCTAAAGAGCTTTGAAAGATGCACTTCTTTTCCCTACTAACTTTACATAAAAATTCCCTGAACAAGTTAAATAGGTAGATTTCCTTTGCTTATTATGAATAATGATAAAGTAAGCAGTGGGGCATGAACCTGCTGTTTTCTTATTCCTAAAGTGAAAATATATCTATATAACAAAGGAATATCAGCTACAGCTTATATGTGCAAGTTTTCTCAGTGACTCTGTTTATAGTGATTTTATTAAGTTGAACACTAATATATAGTGGATGGAAAAGTAGGAACAGAAATAGTCATGCCTGCTAAATAACGTGTCACTCATTTCATTTCAGGGCCACTTTTGTGTATGGACATATTCTGAAACTTGGTGAGATAGCATTTTCTGACCCCACCCCAATGGGAATGGAATTGGCAATGAAGTACACAAAGTCATCCAACTTTTTGGTGTATAAAATTACTAAAGACTGAAAAATATCTTCATAAATTTGTAGTTTTTATGTATCAATCTTATTTTTAGAGCTCTCTTATTTCATATTTAGTGTAATAAAATTAATGTGTAAGAGTGGCGACTTTAATGCAATGCATTGTATGTGTATTTAAACTCTGTCTTTGTAAAATATTTAATAAAGTGATTTGAAGAGTAATCAATTTTTGGCATACTGAATTGAGTTCGGGGTATGCAAGTAAATACTTCAGCATTCCTCCAAGTATGAAAAATTTGAGCTACCCATTATTTTTATGAAAAATTTATACATAGTCATGTGCAGCCTTGTCCTAAACAGCTTTAAACTGGTTATCATTATGTGGTAAGGATTAGTTACCTTTATTTCTACTGCTCCATTTATAAAATGCTGCATTCATATGCCGAAATAGGGTATATTCACGCATGTGATTGATGAGTCATTCAGATTATCACAAGATTCTGACCTGGACTAAAAAAATATTTTCATTGTATTACTTTAAATATACCATATAAGACAAATTTCACCTATATCTATTCTTATTCTCACTCAAATGGAAATGTGTTCATTTCAAATTTTAAGTAGCACTTTGCACCTTCTTATAATTAATTGTATAATGGTGTAATTATTCAAGGAAAAGAAGTCAGGATGGTTAAACATATTTAATTAATATCTATCCCGTCTAAGCAGCAGTTGGGAAAAAATGGACCTAGGAGAGGTCTTTTATAGGTAGATAAAAGCATTTAATCTTAGTGTGATAATTGAATCAGTATGCAAAGAAACCAGGAACTGTCTAAATTTGCATAAGTGTGCATTCACTTATGTAGGTTTTGAATATCTAACTAATTAATTGACTGTTAACCCAATTGTCACCTGTGAGTGAAAGATCTAGTGCTTGTCAACTAGCATTCAATGAAAGTAAGTCTTCTACATTAATTTTGCTTTGAGAAAACCTCTTATGTTCACCTTGGCTAACCCCTATTTCGACAACTTTTATTACTTGAAGATACCATAAAAAGTATGGAAAGAAAATTCTCTCAATTTTTTTATATCTAAAGAGGCAGTACAATATAATTATCACAATGAAATATGCCTTACAGCATGAAAATAAGATTGTTTGATTTTAGAACAAAATGAACTAGCCACACATTTCCAGGCAGAGAAAAGTGAATCCATAGTAGTAATTGACACAAAATCAGTTTTAGTCATGTTATGAAGCTGAAAGCAATGTTGAGAAATTTAGCTAAGAATTTGTTTTGATTTCCTGTGAACAAGCACTCACCCATCTTGAGTAAAACATTTTCAATTAAAACTTTTCATTCAAAATTTATCCTCCACATTCATTTGAAAAACGTATTTAGCAACTTCTATTACTTTAATCCACCAGTCATTCTATACCTTATTGTGAACTTTTTCAATCATTTCTAATGATGTCGCACTTCCTGTGAATCATCTTTAAGGCTGGTATGGCGACAAAAAATTGAGAAGCCCAGTTTCTTTATTTATTGAAATGAAGAAGATGAGTTCCTTAAGTTCATTTTCATAAGCTTTCAATGAATTTCCACTGGCATTAAGCATCTTACAAACCTCTGTAACAGCACAATTCTCAATTATGTGCATTTTAAGAAAAACGATCTGCACTCCTACTTCAAACACCTCTATAGAACAAATCACTTCCTACAATGACATGTAACACTCCATGAAAACTAATGAGGGAAATAATGAGAAAAAAGTCTATTAAAATTTTGCTAAAGACTGAAAACTATGCAGACCAACCTCTAAAATTCAATTATTTTAAAATGATGGTTTTCGGAATTAAATTTTTTATTGTACTTAAATAAGGTTTACATTTTGCACAGTATCAACAAATCACAGCAACATACTTTCTATAAAATGCACAAATTCTTAAAAAAAAAGCAAAACATGAGTATATTAATGGATGTGTAAATGTCATTTTGGCACCAAATATAGAAGGAATAAGGTTATATACTACCTAAATAATGGTGAACTTCCCAAGAGTGATGATATCCAATTAAGTCATAAGGAATGCATTATTTACGAAGCTATGGAATACTGTGCTCATGAGAGATTCAATATCTGTCCCTCCTGCCCCTGCTCCAATTGCCCCCCCCCCCCCCCCCCCCCCACACCCCCCCCCCCCCCCCCCCCCCCCCTCCCCCCCCCCCCCCCCCCCCCCCCCTTCCACTTCCCTCTCCCCATGCTTCTCCC
>WURS02428799.1:0-16032 GCA_011762765.2 Rhinocypha anisoptera | reverse complement strand
TACAAAGTTTTTATTTCTTGCACAAGCTTCATGCTCCTTGGCTCTTTCTTGGAATTTTCGTCCTGTTTGCCCGATATTAATTATTATTTTACATTGTATTATAATGATGATATAATATTATAATATAATGATATTTTATTTTAATCCTAGTTGTGTTTGTCTGCAAGAGAGTCACCTTAAACCGACGGACAAGGGCAGTTTAAAAGGCTACAATGTATTTAGGTTTGATGATATCAGTGGCAATCATGCCAAGGGTGGAGTAGTGGTTGCGGTGACACGAAATAACCTCGATGCCCTTGTCTGCCAGTTGCCCCAGCCCTTCATTTTATTGGGAGACTTCAATGCCCACGGTTCCTCCTGGAGAAGCTCAAGATCCCAAAGCAACAGCAGAGGACGCATTTTAACTTATTTTATTGATGATTTTAACCTGCACTTACTAAATAATTTGTCTCAAGGTTGTTTTTTCTGGGGCTGTATGAAATGATTGACTACAACAGTAAAGGTTATTTAATTCTATCTTCAAAGGTGTAACTTCATGGAATTTACTCACACTCTATGATAAAATATGTTTATACCACAAGTGTCTCCCGTGGTATTTACAAATATTTTATCACTAATTAAAAGGGTATTACTTGTTAGCAATGAGTAATTTTCAATTTCGCAAGGAGTTTTCAAACCACCCACGTATACGTACATGCTACAAAATATCATCTCGAGATGTGTCAACAAAATTTTCTTTCATAAATTTATTTTTCATGTTTTTCAGACAAAGAAAAATGTTATTGCCATGGACATGCATGTGATAGAGCTGGCTTCATTGGTTGAGGAATTACGCAGAGAAAATGCAAGTTTAAAACAAAGAGTAGCAGAACTGGAGTCAGCTGCAGGTGGAAGTTCAGGGGACAAATTGCAGCTTGAAAATGCTGAATTGAAGCAAAAATTAGCTGAGCTAGAGGCCAAAATTGGAGGGAGTGGGTGCACATGTGATCATTTCAAAATGGAAATAAATCATGCACCATCTGAGAAAGTGCACAGAGAAGAAGTAGACACAGAAATGGAGGAGAAAGCTTTGAATAGAACATTTGATAAAAGTTGTGGAAAATACAATGAAGAGCCCTCTGCTCCTTTGAATGAAACTTTTGCCTTATGCCAACCTGTTCAAGAAGTTCCTAAGAGTATGGTAGACCCTCCTTCAGTCGATAATGTGGTATCAGAAAAAGTCAAGCAGGTTTTCAACGAGCGAGAAGTTTTGCAGAAGAAATTACTCCAGTTAGAGGCTGAGACTAAGGTTCTCTCTTGGAAGTCAGCATGCCGACGACGAGCATTGGCGAGGTCACAAATGCTCTCTGGCAACCAAGATCCAGATAATACTAAGGTAAAGTTTATTTTTTTTATATTTTCCTGGTCCTTTTACCATCTGTACATAGATTAGTGACAAAATAGTTGTTCCGCAGAAATTTTCAATTGTTAATGACCAGGGTTTCAACATCAAAGAATCATCACCATAAGAGGGGAGTGGTAAATTTAGGAAAAAAGGTGAGGAACTTTTCCACAAAAAAACACTATATTACATCGTGAGCCACACTCAATGGGCCGAAACTCACATCGTATTAACCCTATCACCTGGTGTATTCGAAAAATGACAGGGCTTTTTCATGTAATTGGTTGATTTATACATTTAAATATATATACATAATATATATTAATATAAATTTGTTAACATCATACTTTTTTATATACATTCCAAACGCTTTAAAAGTAAGTAAAATATTTTATTTATTTTTTTACCTCCTAAACAATTTAATAAAAAATTATTTATTGAACAGAAAATCTGGCCAATAGATCGGCCCATGGCACTTTTCACACATATCCCTAAGGCTGATAGATCAACCCACCAGCACTAAAAGGGTTAAAGTGTATATTCTGTAGAAAATTGCTTCACCTTTTTTCATTGTGTGTTCCACTGCATCATGCCTGAATTTGTAATTCTTATGAACCAATGAAGAATTACTCTGAAGAATCTTAAAAAGAAATGTTAATATGTCATCGTACTCACAAAAATGGAAAGTAATATTATTGCTGAGCTGTAGTTGTGAAGTGATGGTGAAAACAAAATTGGAAAGTATCTAAGAAGTGAAGAATCTTAGATATGTGCCAAGAGTGCTGTTTGAGACATTAATGTATTTTGGTAGTGCTAGAAGCTACCAGGGTGTGAAGGAGGTTGTAAGGTGATTTTGTGTTCTTTTTTTTTGGGAGAGCTGCTGCAAGCCAATTTTTTTATTGAAAATAACCTGTGATGATGATGAATGAAGAACAATGAATGAATGAATGCATAATACAGTAAAACCTTTACATAATGTTCCTCCACCTAATGAAATATTCCATTTAACGAAACGGTCCCAGCCAACTTCTTACGTCAATGCATTGGTGAATACCTCTCATTAAAGAACCCCCAAATTTAACAAACGTCCTGTTTAGTGAAGTGAAATATTGGCTGCGTGCTTTGTTTACCATACTACGTTTATCTCTCTATAGTGTAATTTTACTAAAACTATGTTTTGTTTTAATTTGCATGGTAATTGCCATCTTGAAAAGTTGTACAGCTGAGTGAGTGATTCGGTATGAACAAGCCAATCAAAAATTTCTTTAGAAGGTTGAGGACTTAGGTACCATGTGACTTCTGCCTTATTTGCCGGAAATTTGAACTAAGATATCAAAATAAACAACAATAAAATCCCGAAGGTTCATCTAAGAATGCAAATTTTCTTATTAAGATATAAACTTTGGTGACCTGGTTCAGTATAAACATATCACAATGCCTTACCAATCGCAGACCACAGTATTATTGCATTTATTTATAAATAAGTTTAAACTTCCAAGGGCGCTATACTTTGAATCATAATTTCAACAGGTTTCATTCGAGATTATGTATATCCACGGTATTTGAGAATAGTTAGAATGTGACTTTACGATGTGCAGCATCCTTGTTCTTTCTTGGCGGCTTTGTGCAGAAGAAAGTAGGCATGGTATTCTTCCCTTCAAGTCCCGGCAAAGGGTTAGCAGGTAGCAGACCCTCTGTAACCTGGGATGGCCCTTATAATCTGTTTCCCTCTGAGTGGGGCATTGGAAATTCGATTGACCAGAGGTAAAATATTTCATGAGGAAATACATCCAAATATTCACTCCATGTTTACATTCTCTGGTAATTTCTGATCGTTGTGATACCAGTCAGTATGGATACTTTGATTCATAACCGAAGCATGGAGACAATTGAGGAAAATGATGAGGGGGGGATCAGAAAAGAATCTACCAAAACTCGGCGTGTGGAATGCATTCGGCAAACTCACCCGAGGGTCGTGAACCTTCACAAATGGCATTGGAAAGGGGCACCCTATTCTGGAATTATAAGAAAGCGTGACTCTTTGTGATGAACCTTTATTTGGAAGTTTTGGTCGTAAAATTTGGAGAGCATCTAGAGAGGCCATAAAGGAGGCAATCGTACATGCAAATGCAAATTCTCCACAGTCACCTGCCAAAATGTAGCTATACGTACGCCACAGCCTAGGGGAACCCTCCAGCTCCAGCAGACTGACAGCTGCATGCGGGGTATAGTGGGCGTGGTTTTCTTCTCTTCGAGTGCTAACAAGTGTAAACATATAATAAGTGCAGGTATAGCATTCTCTTGTAGTCGGGGGCAACCCTTACAATCAGTGTCGCCCTTTTCTCTCCAAGTGGGGCAGTGGAGATTCATTTGAGCAGAGTGAAAATATTTCGTATAGGAAATACATATATCCAAATCTGCACTCCATATTTACTTTCCTTTATAATTTCTGATTAATTTATAAGTGAAAATTGGAGGCAGCTGATGTAAATGATGAGGGTGAGTAAGAAAAAAATTTTTCCCAAAACTATGACAGAATGCGTTTGTTAAACTTGGGATGGTCATGAAACTTCCCAGTGGGGTCCAATTCCGGATCAATAAGAAAGTGTGGCCATTAAAACCTTTCTTATGAGAGATCAAGCCATAAAGTCAGGAGAGGGACTAGAGAGGGTAGGAAGGTGGCGATTATCATACGTATATACGTATTCTCAAAATGCCCAACTAAATGTATGTATTCTGCAGCCAAGCGGCTAGTACACATAGCAGACAATTTTCCTTTTTCCCCTGGAGGGGGCTCAATGTGCAATGCACCTCTGAACAACGAACTATCCCTATAACGAAGTATCAAAATTTTGTTCCCTTGGATTTCACTATTTAGAAGTTTTGCTGTATTCTAACAAAGGTTAATTCAAGATACTTGGAAGTTCTTTGTGATGCTGTTAGTGTATTAGTTTATACTATGAAAATATTTGTGTATTAATTATGGAAATTTTTGTGTGTATCACGTGCACAAAACCTATGAAAAGTTATTTGTTTTAGAATTAGAGAAGTGGACAAGAAGGGGGTTTTTGTTTATTGTTTCAATGGTTAGAGAGAGAGAGAGAGAATTGAAATGGAGAAGCGTTGAATTTGACTTTTGATAATTGGTTACTGTTAAAATGCAACAATTGGCTTTAAATGTACTCTGCATTTCAATTCATTGGTTATCTTTGTCCTGTTTCAGAATGGATTCAAGTTACAGACTGCAGAAGAAAAAGTTACCCTAAGACTAAATCGAATTGCAGAGCGCAAGAAGATGGTGGAGGATCAGCTGATTGAAAATGGGCATAAGTTCAGAGAGTTGTCCAAAGAAGCATCTAACCAAGCACTTTTACAACTGGAGCTGAAATCTCAGCACTTAGTGGTATGAATTAAAACAATTTTGACTAATAATTATGGCACTTTATTCACCCAAGAAAGAGGAATTGTTCACATTGGAAGGCTCAATTCCTTCCTGATTTCCTATAACAATTCCTTCTTTCTTCAATCTCAAGGTGCAGTTATGGGAGTGAGAACGGTGTCATCCTATGCAAACCTATTTATGGGCCTTCTCAAAGAGAACTTTCTTTCTTCTCAAAATCTTCTACCTCTTCTTTCGGATCCACTACATTGATGACATTTTCGTCCTTCAGTCACATGGCCTTGTCCCCTCTCCTACGGTTGCATTTTTGAGAAGAGTAATCTGATATCTACTCTCAGTGCTCGTCATGGATGAGGGCCACTGAGCTTATGGTTAGAGTCAAGTAGGCCTGTGACCTTGAAAAATAATTCCGATCGACACTAGCATGCCAAGTTGGGGAAGTTTCGAACTATGTCAATTTATAATTCAGTGAGAAGTCTATAGTATTCATTAGTCTATGATATATTGCTCTCTCTTTTTCACTTGGGAAGCAAGTTTTGTACCTTAAATGTAATGTATTCAAGTAAGGGTGATTTCTTCCACCTTGATTTTTCATATGGTGTTGTAAATGGCTGTAAAGTATTATTTTTGGGGTCTGTATCCTGATCAAAAAACTCTTTCATTCATTTATTTCTTTGTGATACATGATCATCAGGTGATGACAGATCTCTGTGTAACCTAGATTGAAATTAAAGTAGTGGAAAAGTGATTTTATTTGATTAGGTATGTCATGATTATGACCTAATTCAGTAAAAATTTATTTTTTAATCAGGCAAAGGCGTGGCGCTGTGTTGCCGATCATGCTTACAGAATGGCATGCCTGATGGAGAAAGATAGGAGTCAAACTGAAGTGGTACTTGAGCAGATGGCATCAAATTTTCACATATATTACTGTATTTTATCTGCTCATGATCTTCTCACACAATCTCATGAAAGGCATTATGAGGTAAGAAGAGTCTGAATAAATTAATTACTTGCTACCATATTTCTGGCATCCAATAGGTCTAGTGTGTGAAATTTGTTTAGAATTGTTTAACTTTTTCCATATTTAATTTTAATGAAAAATTAAGTTTTACTGAAAACGTTGTCAATTAAGATAAACTCAAACTGGACCCAAGAAATTCTAGTTTTTGTTCAATTAATTTAACATCGGGTTTATCACTGTGGTTTTTGTAATTTAACATTCATTTTTTTAATGCTTTGAAAACCAGAGGATATGACTTTCCTCACACACACATGCATAACCATCATTCCAGTTGCCTTCAAGATAAAAATGACAACAAAATTTTAATTACTTTTGGAAATTAATCATTCTGGAAAAAAATATAAATTCGTTTGTTATAGCTCTTGGTTTTATAAGAAGCCAATTATTGCACCAGTCTAGGTTGAGAAAGCCTTAATTTTTGGTCAAATTTTCAGTTTCATTATTGATAAATTTTAATATAATACTTTGAAACCAATGCTACAGTATATTTTATCCTGTGTGTAAAAAGATTTTTCAGATACATCTTCTGATGGCTACCAAACATTTGTCTCCTTTACAGACACTGGTTAAAATGTTGCAAGGCTCTAAAGGAGTGTCCTGGCAAGATCAAGTACCTCAGAAAAAGCAGGATTTTGACAATACTGTTATACTTGAAATAGAGAGAGACGAGGATGGTAAACCAAAAGATATGTTCAATGAAACCTGCTCATTGTCTGCCGACGATCATGACAGAGAGCAGAACTATGCCAAGTTGGTATGTCTGCCAGTTGAAAGTGTTTTGGAAATTGGCTTAAACGAGCCAGAAGAATGCAAAGTCGATGCCACTGACGGGGATGTTTTGGCTCTGAGCAATGGATTAACCAAGGTGGATTTGTTTTCCTCCCTTGAACCAACATCTATACTTTCTTCTGTTTTGCCCTTTACAACCCTCCCATGCAATTTCACAGCAACCTCCTCAACTTCCTCATACCAACCGCCTAAAGTTAGCACGACCATTCCCCGTTTCTCATACTCGTCAAGAAGTTGGAATAGACCACACGGAACCGTCTCTGGCCAATCACAAGTGGGTTTCAACAGGGAGAAATCAAAAGAGAACCATGAACAAAGTTCCTGTGAGAAGAAAGTGCCGGGAGCCTTTGATAAAAGATCAGTGTCCTCCGTTTCCCCACTTCAGACCAACGGTAAGAAAAATGTTTTTGTTTTCCCCTTTAGAAAACCCGCAGAAACCCTGCAAGCCACTGCTGCACATGTACTTTAGTCAGTCCACACTAGTTGGTAGTTACTACGACAAATTTGTTTTTCACTGGGTGGGCAATTCTGTAAACTGCTTGATACGCTAGCTTCTTATAAGTTACATACCTCATATTGCAGGCATTTCTTGTGAAGTTATTATGCACCATGCATCAACAAATATAAACACCAGTATTTTTCAACTGGGGTTTCAAAAAAAAATAATCATGAAATATAGTATTAAATTAAGGAACTTGAATAGTGGCAGAAAATACTGTTCTCTAATAGGAATAAATTCCAGTTCATGTCAAGACTCGTTCACACAGTGGCATTAAATCGCAATGCTCGGTGATGTGATATTAAATATCAATAGAGTAACAAGGATATAAGTGTAATAATTAGTATGTAGGGTTTCCCTAGAGCATAGATACATCAAGTGTCCTGCAAGAGTTGAAAGGTTAAGAAGCACTGCTGTAATGTAGTAACATGTTAGACATTAGAAATGGTGATTCATAAACTCAAAATTCATCTTCTAAATTGAAGTTGTGATGTAAATTGGCAAATATGTTTAAACATCATCTATTTCTACAATTAATCTCACATTTAAAAAACAAAAGAAATAATTTAATTATTTAAAAATGTGATATTCTTCTAAATAATCTATTTTGATTAAAGAGTTTTGCCAAACTTATTGAGTCCCTTGCACTTCTCAAATCATGATGTTCTGAACCATGCCTTTGGTCTTGGCCTACAAGTTTCTTATATTGGTATCAAGAGTAGCATTTTTTAAGAGTATGTAAATCTTTGGTTGTAATTTGTTGACCAATTACCTTGCTTTTGGTCTTTCATAAACTTTAAGCCATTTATCTGTAGAAGTATTTTGATATATTATTTCCATCACATTGAGTTTTGCCCTTTGTAGCAGGTAAAAGTAGTACATAATTATGGTTATAATATTTGTGCCAAAATATTTTCTAGTAAATTTACATTAATACTTTGCTATTTTTAATAAAAATTAATGCGTGTGTCAAAGTGTACTTTAAATATGACAAAGATTGTGAAGAAAATATTTTGTCAGGTATTTGAGTAACTGACCTTTTTAAGGTTTTATATTTAGTGACTGTTTGACATGTAATTTGTTGTTTTACACTTTCATTTTGGGCGGTTCACTGTAAGCAATTATAAAGCTTTTTTGCAGGATAAAATTGTATATTTAGGTGGAAGTGAAATTTTATTATTCAATATTTCATATATAAAATTCATTTTTCTATGATTTTATGGTAGAACAGTATTTCTATTAGAATGATGGTTTTTATAAAAAATAACTCTTATATTTCCACATTTCCTCTTATATTTCCTCTTGAATTTCCCCATCTGGTGATGATGGCGATCATCGCCGAAACCGGTCGTGTTTGTAATTTTTATCTTTTGTGGAAATATACGAGTTATTTTTTATAAAAACCATCATTCTATCATGGATTTCCACCAAGTGACGGCCTCCACAG
The DNA here is from genome assembly GCA_011762765.2 of Rhinocypha anisoptera. Lineage (NCBI taxonomy): Eukaryota > Metazoa > Arthropoda > Insecta > Odonata > Chlorocyphidae > Rhinocypha > Rhinocypha anisoptera. The sequence continues at coordinate 7,492 of WURS02428799.1, read as the reverse complement.
TGAACTTAGTATTTCTAATGGTTTAAAAAGTGAGAGGTCAGTAGTAAGAAATTGCATTAGTTGTAATTTTACACTTTTTTTAAGGACAATGCCTTTTTTATGGTGAGCTGTACCTAAAAGATCCCTTCTTTTTCAGGATCGGCGAGAAATATCCTTCACCTCAAATTGAAAACTGGTTTTACAAAACCACACCCCTATTTAAATTCTTCCAGAAGTCGATTACCCCTAGAACCCAAAGTTCCATTAAATACTAATAGCTTGTCCTTATCCAAAAATCAGCCTCCATCAGTAAGGTGAGTTCAAGTGTCAAAATTTTCTTTCTTTTTATTCCTTTATAGGAAGCATGGTTAAATTTTCTTGAACTTCAGAATTACTTGGAAATATTTTTTTCCTATCGTTTCATGAAATACCACTAATTTGTATTGATTTACTAAGCATATAAATTCTTATATTTAAAATATAATTAGCAAATTTTCATGCAAAATATACACTACATGTCCTTTTAGAAGAGGTCATGATAACTCACTGGGTAGAGTGTTTGGCTACTGAATTAGAGGCCTAGGTTCAAGTACTGGTGACACCTTCAGATTAACAGAATCTGAATGATTCTCTGGGCACCAAATTTTTCTGAAAAACCACAAGCAGCTCAGGGAAAGAACTGGCCCCTCTACCCTAACATTTGAATTTTCACTTGGGATTAGTACTATGTGAGCTCTACACTTCATTATAAGAACCCTATGAACTTAATAACCATGACCAAATCAGGAAGATGTTGAAGAATAAATTTAAAAGCAGTAGCAATATCACATTTATTTTGACTTTAATAAACTTTTTTCTAAAAATATTAACTGGAATGCTGATTTTCTTTTTCTAAGTCCAAAAGCCTTTTAAGAAACTTTTATGAAACTGCATTTAGTACCAAATTATTACCGAATAAATTCTTAACTTAATGTATGGTCTTCTTGACATGATACCAGTTCTCATTATTCCAATAAAAGTTGATTAGCAATAACATTGAGCAGCAGCAACAGACTCCGTAATCAGTTTCTTTTCTTTGATTAAGTCGAATGATCAAAATAAAACTTTTACCAAACATCAAATTAAAACTACAAAAAGGAGTTGTTTATCCAATTGTCTCTGGTGTTGGAGAGTGATCAGAAATTTATGCTTTGGATACTGGCACCCTTTTTTCATCTATTGCTACCCTCAAACGTTTTAACCACGCTAATGTTCAAGTTCACTTTTCCTATGGTATTACCTATGTCCTGGGGCAACTCAAGCCATGTACAGAAACTATTTTCTCTTCAAAGCCCTCTTACAAGTCCCAAAAAGCACCCCATGCTTATCTCTGTTTCTTTCCCTACATTACTAACTCTTCCTTCCTTGTTTACTTTAAATTGTGCTAAATTTGTTGAGGAACACCCTCAACATTTCTCTGGAAATGAAGAATGGCATGACCATCATATATTCCATCCAAGTGATGTTCACTCGAACAATCTTAATCTAACTTTAACCCTGAAGGGTCGTCATCATACAGGGCATTTCAAAATTCATATTGGGGTTTTAAGACTTTGTATGTGTTTATTACATTTAACTCACAATTATAAATTATGCATCAAATGAAAGAGCAACTCAAACAGTTTTCTCTATATGTGTTCAATGTGAGTCTCAAACAGTTTTGTTGGTACACTTGCACATGCACTGTTTCTCTGTCATCCATTAGAAAGCACTAATAATAATAATAATTTTTATTGCCATCGAGTACAGTTAGAACAATAGTCATTGTCACAAATAAACGAGATTAAAATATGTACAAGGTCAGAAATCTCACAATCAAAAAATTCCTTCAGAGAATAGAAGGCCTTTGCGATGAGGAGTCACAATTTCATACCTTTAAATTTCCACATCCTCACAGTTTTTGTCTCATAAGGTTCTTTATTAAATAGTCTATAATTGAGTGACAAAAGCTGTTCAGAGATTTGGTCAGTCTAAGGTAGTTTTAAGTTATTTTTAAACCTAGTATTATATGAGTGTAACTCTGGTCTTATAGAGAAGGTTTTTAATTTACTTTTTACAAAGCATAGATACTTTAATATGTACAAACTGTGTATGTTTAATATATATAATTCAATAAAAAATTGTTTACAGTGTTCATTTGGATTGGTTGTACCAATGAGTTCATGGTGAGCCCTCTTTTGCAGGATGAATATATTGTTAATTGCCACATTAATTACCCCATAACTCTAGACCATAGTCTAGAAGAGTTTGAAAAAAAGGCATAATTGCAACATATCAAGTGTTCCTGTGGAATAAGACCTATTTTAAGTTTCCTCAGCATATAAATAGATTTTGAGAGTACCTTTATTACCCCAGTGATATGAGAATCCCTCTGTAGTTTTGCATCTTAATTTGAATTCTAGAAGATTTAAATATTCTGCAGTATTTTCTGCATATACCTTAGGACATAGAGAGAAGGTGGTTACTTGCGTTTTATCCCTGTTTAGAGAGAAATCATTAGCTGAAAACCAGGCAGTAGCTTCCAAGGACAACCAAGACTGACTGGAGAATGTACTGAACAAGTGAGAGAGTCTTCCACACACAGCCCCAACAAAATCAGTTAGCAAGGCTAGTCATGAATTAGCAATTCCAGTGATGTCTGTGTGGAGAGTTTTAAGGAGACGTCTTAAAAAGAAAGGAAATGTATTTAAGAAGAAGTAGACATCTTTAAGTAGAAGGAGATGTCTTAAAACCCCAAAAATTCATCCTGAAACTATCATCATCCAACAACATTCATCCATCATTTTCAGCAAACTTCCCAGCCATATAAAATATTGCCCTCCTTCCTTATTCAAGGTCAGACTGAAGAATTTTTGGCCCGTAAAGCATACTATGATGTGAATGAATTTCTAACATTTTTAATCACACTTTATTTTGTATTTTTAGCTATTCTTGTATTCATTCCATTGACGAAGCCATACAATGTATTTACCAATCCGATGTGAATAAATAATAATTTCTCTAGGTTGCTTATAAAGTTGATGTTAGCACATTGTTGGAAATGAAACATTTTCCCAAATAACTAGGCAGGCATCACCCAAGCAGTAATTAATACAATTTTTTATGCCACCAAACAAATCCATAAAATTTTTAACCTGCCTACAGATGTGTCACACTCTCATCTGTAATAGTAAGTGCATAATGTGAACTTATTTTTTTCCAGAAACATTTGAAAAATTATTATTAAATTGATGTGACTTAATCTTTATTTGTATGTATCATTGCTAATTTAAAACCCTTCTTTTTATTTCAGAAAAACATTTCTTCCACCAAGGGCCAATACTTCATCCAAACTTGCCAGTCTTGGGAAATAGAAATTTCATGTTAGAAGCATCATGTTTGAAGTAACATTTTTAGTATGCAACTAACTTTGTAAAATAAACCTTATACCCTCCAAGTGATATATTTTGTTTATAATGAATTGTAATAATTTTCAACGTGCACAATAATATTGATGCAATAACCTATTGTTTTTTTAAAATTTTTATGTAATATAAATGTATTTTAATAAAGACATAATAATATTGAGTATATTTAGTAGAGTCATACCATTTCAATTAAACCAAAACAATGAATTTGTGACACCCGCTGACTTCTTTTTTAGGTAAATTGGTACGTGGTACATATCATCCCTTCATTGAAATCAAATGACTGCTTCAAATTTCATTTATTAACCTTTAATATCTTTTCAGTTACAGTTTCTCAAGCTTCGAGTAAATCCTAAATGTTTTTACATTCATGGAGTTCACCTCTCAAGGTGTTCTATTTTACCCAAGTTTCTCATTCAATTGTGAATCATTTCTCAAGATGTTATCCATATATATTTTTTTTTATTCAAAAAATCTTTCTGCGAAACCATAGCAACATTTTTCAGAAAAAAAACATTCTCTATTACTAACAGTATTATCACAAAAAATGGAGTCAAATCTTAACACCTTTCTTACCATGTTCATTGTAAAGATATGTACTTTCATCCTCTGGAATAAAAATAATGACTTGCTCATTAATTTGATAAAAAATAATGCCAATTTAGTTTAATTATCAAGAAGTAGCTGGCAGAGCTGCTTTAAAAAAAATGTTTTCCTTTAGAATGATAAACAATTGTGATGAACTAGTGTTAGATCATAAAAAAGCATAATAAATTGGTTGAATAAGTGTTTGGATGTATAAAATCATCTGTGTTACATTTATTGTTCATTATAATTTATTTTTAATTAATCTTATTAAAATTATTCTGAACCTATTTATTGCAAAAATAAGAACAAACAAAATGTAACTTTTCAATAAGAAATGCTGTGAAAGTGTAATGATTCTGCCCTTCAAAAGTCAATTTATGCTTGAGGAAAGCTATGTTTTTACCTAAACAAAAAATAACTTCATGTATGTAAAGTGACACTAGTTCATATTTTTTTAAAATAAGCCAGGCATTAAGTTGTTATTTGTAAAAATAATTCAAAGAAACTGGTCCATACATTACAATCCAACAGCATTATGGACCTAACCATATCTATGAGAGGTTTTTTTTAAATTAAGTGATCATATTTGTTTTACATGGCTAAACAATTCCATTTTTACAGCTTCAATTTGGGCCATTTTTTCCATTGAGGTCATTCATTCTGCAGTGATGTGGTACATACACTCTTCTAGCTTCAGTCTGCAGGGGATCAACAGTACACGAGGAAATGGTACTGGACGATTATTCTCACAGGAGCCAATAAAATAATGATGATCAATGAGGCTATAAATCTGGCTCGGATATTCTTCATTCTTATGTACTTCAGTCACCTTTGCTCAAAGTACCACAGGTTTTAAAATTTCCAAGATGCAATACATCCTGAATTCAAATCTGCCAGTTTTAGACGCAGTGGTGTTTGTTAGTTTTTAAATTCCAAATCTCATTGGCTTTGTATCAGCAATAATTTTTCTTGGCTCCACAGTTCATGAATTGTCCAAAGGATTAAAGTTGTGGTAACTTCTATGTAGTTTCAGGTAGTTTTTGAACATGCCCAAAATGGTATTTGATGGCCAAATGAGTTACTTTCCCAGAGTCATTGTATTCACTGACATTTTTGGTGGTGCATATGCGTTTCTGGGAGGGTGGTGCTGTGGGTTGGTGAAGGAGGCAGCATTTGTATGTGGAAAATTTCAAGGGGAGTGAAGCGTGTAAGAAATGGATGGCTGTGTCCCGAGTTTGAAAAACCTGTGCAGATTGCACCACACATTTGAAAATGACAGGGAAATATAGGAAAGAGGTGTGATTGGAATCATTACTTTCTAGAATCAGGAAAAATTCATTGAGTATGCTTGGATTTTTGTGGGTTCCAAGAAAAAAGGTTAAGTAGTTAGCGCAATTGATCCTGTTGGTGCTTATATATGGTGGGGAGGATGATTATTTGTTCAAGGAGTTTTCTGGGATTGTGTTTTTTAGGGAAAAATGGAGATTGTCTGAGTAATTAATTACATAAGGAAGAAGAGTTATTAGAAATATCATGGACAGAAAGGAGAATCAAGCTTTTAGTGTGTTGAGGATGACAGCTGTTGAAGTGAATGTATTTATTTAGAAAATGGGACCGCATACAGCAGTAGAGTTGCCATTTTATAGTCGAGCATTTAATAAAAAAATAACATATGCATACATTCAAATGTCAACGAGGATTTTTAAATCAATACTTGCAAATATTATAAGAGAGAAATTAACTAGTTAATGGGAAGATTTGAGAGGCTGAGGTAGTTAAATGTAATGGAAGATAATGAAAATGGGTCTAAATTATCAGAGAGTATAAATTAAGTAGATAGGGGTGGGGGAAAAAAGAGAATGTTTAATCAGTGATAATCTGGGAGTAGTAATGTGGAGTGATGAATTCATACAATTGGGCAGTGAGGGTATTCAGAAATTTATGAGGGAAAGGAATTTGGGGTAGTTTTTTTGGTTTAGTGGGCTTTATGTGTACAGTGGTATTAAATTTGGTATTGATAACTACCTAATTGATGTTCTAGTCAGATAATGGAATTAAGGGTGGAGAAGAATGATGAGAGTATCTCATGGCCAGATGAGGAAGATGTCGTCTATGTAGTGGGTCCATAGAAGAGGAGGTATGGAAAAAATGTTTCAAGTAGACCCATGATGAAGTTGGTGTATTTAGGTGCTGATGGCCATTCATTTTAATTTTAAATGCTGTCTATAGTTGAAGAATGTTTTTTTCATGAGGATGAAGTTGGTTTAACAGAGGATGAAATTAATGGAAGGCATGTGAGATGTTGGGAGGTAGTTTTTGAGGGTCTGCAAATCTTCCTCATTGTGGGACTTTGACATGTCAATCATTTTTTAAGACTTTTTTGCTTTTGGTAGCTCACCACTTCACCTCCTTCCTACACTTATTATCCCACCCATATTGACATTCCCATTCCTCCATACAACTATCTCTTCTTCCGTCTTTTCTTATTTTAAAGCACTGCCCATCTTAAATTTCCTGTGGAATGTGGTCTGGCACTTTATCCTCCTACCCCTCTCCTTGATGTCCTTGGCTCCTCAGTTGGTCAACATGGCTATGCTAAACAACCCCCTGTGCTGTTTCAATCTCATTCTGATGGGAGAATGAGTTTAAAATGATGATATAGTGCAGGGAATGTTCAGGATGGGGAATAAGTTAGCAGAAAATGAAGAACACAATGACTTGAAGAGGTAGAAGCAGCTTGACAAGAAAACAAAATTGAAGATGGAGGGATAGTAGAATAAACCAAGAAACTTGATGGAAGGGCTCCTATAGAAAATGCTGCATGTATTCATGTTTTCTTTTTAAGGCACACGTACTGGTCTGTTTTTAAATGAAATTCACAAAAAATGATGATTTAGAAACTCGATGCAAAGGTCAACCAGTCGAGACAAGGTTCTTAGTGCTTTTTATCCATCCATCATGCCTGTAATGATGGTATAAATATTAAGCATTGGAGCTTTTTAAAAACACTTGATGGTAGTTGATAATGCAAAGAATTCATTGTCCGCTCATTGACTGGGAATATAAAAGCATTAATGAACTGAATTGAGTGTATAATTGTTTGAATTTTACATAACAGACTAATGTGCTGGTGCCAATCCCATGATCTTGTGTACTTCACAGTTAAGGCCTCGAGGACTTGACAATGAAGTCGACCGTGGACGACTGTCCAACTCACTCTGTTCTTACATGTTCTAAACTCTCGACTTGCCGACCCCTCTGTTTACAATACCTTTTTTTTCTACTCCCGGAGACTTCCCTACTCCGTAGTCACAGACTAAACTATTACTACCGAGTCAGATAAGAAATTAATGGTAAAATTAGCTGTATTATGAAATATATTTTTCGCTATTAAAAATAAAGAAAATTAAATTAAAGAAATTAAAATTACCATTATACGACGATAGTTACGTGTAGACAGATACGCAAACATTTAATTA
>WURS02428782.1:0-16034 GCA_011762765.2 Rhinocypha anisoptera | reverse complement strand
CACACGACCGTATGGCGATGCACAAAATCTCTTGGATAGATGAAGGAAATATATAGAAACACTGAGAAACGACACACTCTTACTTGTTAAATTTTCGACTTTCGTCGTCTTCGGAACACTGTGGAATAACTGTATTCCCCTCGTAGGGGACGTGTCCCAGGTAAGAAATGGGCGGGGTAGGTGCGGGGGGTACGTAAAGCGCTGATACTGATGCTTTTTTTTAATGCGCTTATTCATTAACCAAATATTTACACAAGGCACTAAAAATGATAAATGACACTTGAAGAAAGGTTGATTTCAAAAATTCTTTAGAATAACGTGTTATACCGTTAATTCTTGATTATTGCGGGTACCTCAATGGTTGAACCGTTGGAATCGAAGCCCGCAGTTGAATTTTCGCAGTCGCCCTTGACCGCTCATCGCCAGTACTTCCACCCTCCCAACTCGCCGTCGGAGCAGGCGCATTACGACACCTCGTCCTTGACATTGCATCGGATTGTGCAATAGGGAAATGAGGACCAGTTTGTTCCACGAGAAACAGGTAGCAGCCCACGCTCACCCTTCCCCTCTTGCCCCCTTCCCCACTACTCGTCCCCGGCTCGCTCGTACATCATTTCCATGGCTCGGTGAACACACGAAAAGATTGATGAGGTAAATTTCCACTTTCATTTGTTTATGTCTTCGACGGATTGGATCCCAACCTGAGATGACCTTTATAGTCAGATTTCATGCATGATCTGCTTGATGGTAGTACAACTTACACTTAGGTTTGGGATTCACAGTATATGAGAGATCATGATGCAGATTTCAGTCCATTTCTTCCCCCACTGTCTTTTTCTAGGTTCAAAAAAACTATACCGTGGTTTTATCGCTAAGGATACTTCCGTACTCAAGCACGTCTATATAGTGTTGCATAACGACCAGCCAGTATTATTACTCGGCAGCCATTCAAGATCACAGTAAACCACTGACAGGGAAATATTCGAACAATTCGAGTGCATTTCAGCCAGGGAATGATAATGAGGTTACTTATGTCAGGCTCCCTATAATACTTCATCTCAGACTTCTACTTCTTGTGGTGAAGGAATCAAATTTACGATTCACCCATAAATAATTACCGGGAACTACCATGAAAGTGCTTAATAAATATGTATGTGGAAATTGCAAAGTCCTTCCTCTTCACCCCAAGTGTGATGGACTTCCACAAATTTCAGCCTAAGAGTGTCGTTCCTCTCAGACTCTTGGAGAAGACAAATATTATAAATATATATACGTAATGAATAATCAGGCGTGATGTTGTGCTGCGCTGAAATATTCATAATGAAAATAATTAGTAAAAATTTCCACAGAATAAAGTTTATTGTAGTACACTTCTATATCTGATGATGGTGTAGTATCACCGAAACTCGGGTCATAATACACTCTTTATTTTGTGGAAGTTTTTGCTATTACTTTTCACTATGAATACTTATAACTATGAATTTACTGTAGGTTAAAATCATTTGTGTCTATTTAGAGCATTATTTTCCTGAGCTTTGTCATAAAAGTAACTGTTTAACTTTAATCAGTTTTAATAGATTAAAATAGAAATTCAGTAAAAAATAATACATTTAAATCTATTCACTCCTTTTTTTTTACAGACCTATGATGTATTACTATAAAATATCACGAGTGTTGCAACCCAATGATGTAATACCCCATACAGATCTCAGTGAGTAGGGTGTGATTGTCTCCCATGATCGTACCATCCATAAACATGCTGACTTATATTTGAGATTTTTCTTATGGAAGTAATTATTGAACTTGCAACGATATCTTCCGGTATTTTGCTAGTCAACGACCTCAAGAAAATGGTTGATATTTATTTTGACTTTAAATTTACTCTTCATTCTTCTTTTCTCAATTTCACAAATCATTCTTCTTCCTCGTTCCCCAAGTAAAAGATGAGCTTCGACCACCGAAAAATCCTTCAGTAAGTGTTCTTTTTTGTTTTCTATGTTTCTCGTGTGATTTAAATGTGTAATTATATATACCTATACATAATATATATTATATATATATATATATTCACGGTATGTACGATATATGTAAGTTTTGTTAACGGCGTAGACCACGCAATTAACTTTCCATATGTCAGAAGATTATCTCAGAAACAGGTCTACGTATTAAGTCATTCATCTAGGGCGGGTAATCATTTGGTGAATCATTTTACTGAATGTTTCATGGTCTTGTTTGTGCCACATATTATTTATTCAAGGTTGTTAATAAAGAGTCTGTTGTAACTTGGAGGCGATATCCATTCATATATTTCCATTACAGTGGGCGAATATATTAGTCACCATGGACTGGAGGTCCGGACAGTGGTGATGAAGTTTAACTGGCCAATGTCCATGTACTCTCACTTATTGTGAAGATTTTTATTTAGAAAGTGCATGGGGCAGTATTCAGGGTGCATCTAACATAATACGGAGAAAATTATCGTCATTTGGTCCTGGAAACTCAATCTCTGATGGAATTACAGCGCTCTGCTTAACATCTTCGTCTACTCTATTTGCGCTTCCTATTTTGATGTTTGTGAATTGCTAAGACGTTAAGTCAAATTCACTCTACCTAATCATTAATGCTTATCATTCCGATGTTCAGTTTGAAGCAGTTTTCCAATTAGTTGGATTCGGGCACTTTCCAATTGCATTGTATTTATTCTTAGTGCATGTCTTGCGTCGATGTTTTGAGATAAAAATGAATGTTCGTTAAAACTGAAATTCAATTAGTCAATTATTTTTTTTATTTTTATGGCGATTCCTTTTCCCGTAAGCATGTATAAAACGTACATATGTAATTTATAAATAGTTACATGTCAGTCAGCACAATCAATCAAAGAGGAATTTTGACTAACAATAAAATATTTTAGTCTTATGAAGGTATTGAGAACAGTTTACTTCATTTAATTTTTCTAAGAGCCATTTATGATGAAACGAAACTGTCACTGTAACATACTCTTACAAATATATTAAGACATTAGCATCAAACGGTATAATGGTTACGGTATTAATGCTTAAAGGGAAAGCAAAAAAATTTCATCTGGGTATTGTGACTCTGAAATACCTTTTATTCAAAGATTACTTTTCCTTGGCCAGACGACTTTCAAGAGGCAGGGATGTAAGAACCTCTCTGATCATCGCTGCCACGGGAGAGTTGTGTTCAAGCATTCGATCTTCTTCTGTTTCTTTAATCTACCGCAATAACGATGTTTTTGTGGAACTCCCAGAAAGACTTTTGGGGAGGTGGGACCCAAAAAGGTTCGCGCATGCGCCGCGCAACTGATAGGGGCCACTGCCTCCGCAGCACGGGCGAGGGGGTTTTGTGGTACTGGGAGCGGGCTACAGGAGGTGGTAGAACGGTCCTTTCGGAGGTCATAGCACTCCTTCCTCTTTCGTGAAAGGTTAACGCCTTCTGAGGGGATACACCGATCCCTCTCCCGTCAAAGCGAAACTCGTCTTCCGCAAACGACTTCTCAAATGGGGATGTGTAAAAAATGTTCCTCACCGAAGTAATAACCGTAGATAAATGATATCTCAAAGCTCGGAAAGGATGTATCCGAGACACTTACGATACCAATACTGATGCTAATGACGTCCAGGGATTCTTCTATCATACCGCTTCATAATAGAATTCCAATTCATCCAACTGCTTATGGCTATTTTTCTATTGACTTTTTAAGGAATTGGCAAAATCACTGGTCAATGCAATTATTTGACATTTCTGCATTTATCGAATAGTTGATTTTTGTAATCCCCTTATTAGAAATATCCTTGCTGTAAAATCAAGCTACTTACTACCCTATGGTTCTCATATAATGAATAAAAATTTGGTAATACTTCCTTTTTGACAGTATCCTTTTCCCAAATAAATGTTAGCCATACAGCATCAAAAATATCTTATATATGATGTTTAGGTTTTATTTAATAAACAACATGAATAATAGCTGTAAGGTTAACAATAAGATGAAAGGAGTGATATGAATAAGTTTGGGCCAAAGCAGTCATAGTGGTTGAAAGAAGCTTTATGTACACATATACGTAGTCAGAATCATGTAATTTGACGTCATGACTATATACACATTCACTCATTGTAACTCTCAATAAATATATCTAAATATACTCTGTGTCAAAATATAAAAAAATAAGGTGAATTTGTTTTAAAAAGTATTTATTATTACAAATCAATTTCGTCGCCTTTAAAGTAATCCCTTCCGACACAATGCACTTATGCCAACGTTTATGCCAGTTATCGAAACATTCCGAAAATCCCTTTTCCGGTATGGTCTTCAATGCTTTCGTAGATTCTGCTTTTATTTCCTCAATGGAATTGAAACGATGCCCACTCGGAGTGGTCTTTTGAGTTGAGGGAATAACCAGGAGTCACTCGGTGCTAAATCAGGCGAATACGGTGGTTGCGGAACGATATGAGTTGCATTTTTGGCTAAATGTTCTCGAATTATCAATGCTATGTGAGCCGGTGCATTATCATGATGCAAAAACCAAGAGTTGTTTGTCCACTATAACAGTCTTTTGCGGCGGATAGCATCACGCTAGCGACGCATAACACCTAAATAATATTATGTGTTACCAGGTGGCCTGTTAGAAGGAATTCATAGTGCACTACGCCATGATAATTTTAAGTAAGTAATTCGCCTTATGTTTTGGACAGAGTAGTATAATCAAGACCCATAACAAGCAGTCAAAAAGTAAGAGCTAAATGCAAAATAAATTCTTATAATACATAGGAAAATGTCAAAATTTGTCAAGTATGCCCAGTGGGTTTTTGGCAGTTAGTCTACCTCAAGAAATTATCTACTGATAAAGATGCCAGCAAAATAATCATGTGAAATCGATAAATAAGCAGTCTTAGGTCTTATGGGTTCACTATTAAGGAAAATGGAGGCATTTTCCAGAAAATCCCATGAAGGTGCCGTGACTTAAATAGTAGCTTAACTATAAGCAGCCAATCACTTGGAGAAATTTGGATATTGTTAATGTATTTGATGATTTTTTGCCCTGAAAAATCTGATGAGATTCGTCTTGTTACTATTTATGACCATTCTATTTTTTGCGCAATTCTCTAAAGTAATTAAATCGTTTTGTAATACTTCTTCATCGGATGTACTCTCGATTAATCTGTATATAATGCAGTCGTCTGCAAAAATTCTTATGAGACTATTGACATTTGCGGCAATGTCATTGATATATATACTAAAAACAAGAGCGGACCTAATAAACTTTCTTGTGGTACACCAGAACCTTCACTTTTCTTATCCGACAGGACTTCTTCGACCCTAACTCTTTGTGTTCTATTTGACAAGAAAGGTTTAAGCCAGTAAATAACTCTTTTTTTCCATTCTCATTTCTGCCAATTTTTTAAGGAGTAGTTTGTGATCAACCTGGTCCAAGGTCTTTGAAAAGTGTACTAGGATTGAGTCTATTTGTTTCCCAATATTAGTCTAGAATATCTTGACTGAGTGCAGTTATGTGACTTTTTCTGAAACCGTGCTGTCTTCCCTATTACTCTTTTGCCAGAAAACCTTGATGCAATCACCGATTTGGTATTACATTATATTAATTGTAGCCCATATCAGACGTATTGGTCTGTAGCAGTCTATACTCTTTAGAGGACCCTATTTATGAATGGGAATAACTGCTTATATGGGAATGCACTCTTTCCAGTCTTCAGCATTATTTAGCGATACAGTTACTAAGTCTCTAAGAAAAGAAACGAAACTCATATCTAAGCACTTTATTAACTCCCCATCGACTCCATCTGAATGCATGATTTTTAATATTCCTTAAATTATTGCTAATATTTGTGTCTTTTATTTTGAAGTATGTTAATTCCTTCCATTCAGTTATCACTAAAGAATCACCATTATCCATTACCCTGTACCCTGGAAAACTCCTCATTAAATGTCTATGATTTTGAATAACAACTCTCCTCATCCAACTCTCCACGCCCCCCCCTATTAAAAAATTTGCCTTTCGAGTATTTCTTTCCCATTTAATCTTCTTCTTACTTGGTGGAATAGAAAAACAAGCAAGCTTGCTTGTTTTTCTATTCCACCAATGGCTTGTAACCCTGCACTGTAATTTTCCTTTATAAGTGACAACCTTCTGTAAATTTGTACCTGATGATGACGTTGTATCGTTGAAACCTGGTCGTCAAGTTATTAAATTTTATGTGGAAAAACAAAGTGTTCACTTTTTCATCATTCTTCTTACTTATTTGTATAGCCCAACCCATTCGTGATTTTTTAGAGAATCTCTCATGAATTTGTCCTTCGCCTTAAGTTTCTCAGAAACTATAGATTTATAAAACTTACAGAAGTTTACAGAAACTAAGCGTCATTATATTTAGAACGATACTTTTGATTTCCTTTCATTTTACTATGCATGGTTCTCACATTTTTCTTCAATTTTTGTATTATTGTCTTATAATATTCAGGATCCGTATTTTTCTTCAGTAATTTCCTAGGAACAAAACGGTCTGAACCTAGGTTGAGAAGCTTTAAAACAATTTTCCACATTTTATTCTCTTTGACTGCTCGCAGGGGAAAAGCATCATTCAAATAGTGTTTAAAATTCTCTACATCCACCTACCGTTATTAATTCCTAATGATTTTATAACCTGAAAAAGAGACCCACTGTACCGACAGTTTTACGACCTTGTGGTCGTTATTACCATCTACTATGTCTGACTTAACTAAGATATCAAAAGTTCTTACCAAGGTATTTTCCTACAGTTGGACCAATTACAAACTGCGTGAAACCACCTTTCGTAAGAAGGATATTAAAATCACTATGTTATTCGCCCCCAACCACTTTTTGAGTCTCACATTCCAATTTTGGAAGTTTTAGGAAGCCAACGACAATTACCGGTTTATTAAATGTTTACCCCCACTGTAAAAAATAGGTCACTCTAATGACCCAGAATTTTCAGATCATCAGACGGAGGCCTGTATGTCACTGCAATCTACAGACAATCACGGTTACCTTTTTTTTAAAATTACACTAAACATTACTTAAATGTGGTCATAGAAACTCAGTCGGATATGTATATAATTTTTTTACACCTTCCGTAGGAGGTTGAGAGGAGGTAAACACCTCCTCTCACCTGTACACTGTAAAGACCTCTCCTGTACACTGTAAAGCCATTAGGAAAAATATCAGAGCCAAGAACCTCCTCTCTCAACTAGGATTCCGTTACAATAATCACATCAGGCGAATAATTATCGATCTGTGAGCAAGGTTCAACAGTTCTTGTTGCTACGCTACTGCAGTTCAGTTGCAGTATCCTCAAAGTGCCGCAGTATCCGACGGTAGGTATTACAGAATGAGAAACTATTATGCCCCTTACTTCACTTCCACGGATCTCACTAGTTCCATTAGCTCCATTAGTTCTTACTCCCTTTATACCATAGTTGTCTCTAACAGCTGACAAAAGCCTATCCCCATCCTTGCACCAAGACTCACAGCAATTTATCTAATTCATATCCTTCGTTTTGCATACACTTATAACACTTTGTAGCAACCCATCCTTACAATTATCATCACTCGATCTCTGTGTTAGTTTTCCGACTGGAAAGAGTTGGCAACATCACACAGCAATCTACCAAACGTAGCGATTCCCCTCCTATTGAGATGTACACCATCCCGGCCCAAATCGTATTCTTTCACCCAGCAGTTCGGATCCACAAGGTACATTCCTTTCCTCTCAAATACCCACTCTATAATTTCATTCGCGTGATCAATTGTGGTATGTGAGACTCCTCCTCTCCGAAATATACCACTGACTATAATTTTAGCAAATCCAAAATTTATTTTTTAAAACGGTGCTAATAAACCACAACATAACTCCACAACATAATTACCCGTTTTGGCTTTAGAATTAATGTCATTAGTTCCGACATGGAGAAGTATTACTTCCTAATTTCTCTCATCTACCATCCTCTCTATTTTATTTTGAGTATTTAGTGCAATTTTCCACAAAAATATAGGTTTATTTCGACCAGGTTTCGATGTTACTACATCATCATCAGGCTTTTTTTCCTCTCTATTTTAATTCTCTAAGTGTTCAATTTGTATGCCTTGGTAGCAGTCAACGGTGTAATCCTCCTTCCGAGAATCCTTGCCGGAAAAGGTCAGGAGGGAGTCTCCAATTATCCTAACTCCACACCTTCCTTCACTGTTTCCCCTCTCATTCAGGCCCTTCAATCCCGGTACCTCAATGCTTGATCCTGAATAATTCCGAGTAACCAATCCCGGTCTGGTTCCTGAAATGACGCTCTTGTGAATGGCGGTCATTCAGGGGGGAAGTCTTTCATGCAACGGAACCAATCATGTAAGACAGCATTTATGATATTTAAAAAGCAAACGTATATAAAGCTTAATTTATGAATAAAATTGTACCCTCTATAGGGTTTATTGGAACTGTTGGCTATGGATGATAATCAACAGCAGTTTCAGAACTTCTGGTTAAATTGTAAATGTGACCTATAATATTGGAAACAGTTACTTCAATACATAGAAATGACCATAGTGCATTTTAAAGATTGATAAAGGGAGGAATAATTTTAGGTATAATAAATAAAATATTGTTCTCATAAGAAATGAAATCTATATTTTATTAACTAACAATTCAGCTGAACTTGTGGTAAAACAAGTAGGAAAAACGGGCAAAACATATTGAAAGAGGTGGTAGGTATATAGTTCAAGAATTACACAATTTCCTTTGATTTAAAAAAATGATTTCATTTACACATGCAATAAAAAAGTTGTAACGCAATTCTTTCAATTTCAAAGCGTTGTTTTCTAAAAACTTTTGAAAGAAATGAACATATCACATCAACGTGAACAGGATTAATCAAGGTAATTTATTCAATGTCATTTGAACTTATTTGGTACTTTCAAGTATTTATGTGATGCAGACAGTCTGTGCTGACTGGGATAATGTAAGTGTGACCCCTGCTGTAGAGAGAGCTGTCGTCGCTGCCGTGGTTAAAGCTGTAGTCAATGTTTTTGTCGGGGACAAGATGTACGCCGTTTCTGGAAAATTGCATGATACCCATATATTAGCTATATGAAGTAAAGCTAAATATAAAAATAATATCCATTTATGAAAAATCAGTCACGGACGAAAAAGTTATCTATTCAACAACGAAATAATTTAAAATAAAAAATATAGTGAACATGGTAATCAAAAGGATTTTGCACAAATAGAAAGCAAAGATACGCAAACGTTTCGTGATTGAAGGAAATTTTCAATAAATGTAATTAAATAACTTGTGACACTTAAGAGCTGTTGTATCCAATGCTCTAAAGTTTTAGTAATGATAAAAAAATGAGATTTTGGGAAAAATACAACAAAATGTTCAAAAAAATTACATTCGATTGATAGAATTGAAAGATTACATAGGAAAAATGGAGCGTATTGCACTCCAAAAGTTTCAATATGGACGCTATAGAAATAAATAAAGAATAATATAATTAAAGTAATAAAGATATAAACCTTCAATATTACTAAGAGGAATAAATTTAATTAGTAGTTAGTAATACATTCATTAACAACACCTCCCCAACTCTACCACTCATTTCATGTGTGTACGATCCCTTAAGCCCAAACGATCCTCCTTTATTTATAATTACTGTGAATAAAAATAGCAGCTAACTTCCCAAGTTCCTTTCAGTTATACAGATATCCTTATAAAGACAAAACCAGTCTCTAAATCCATACCTTCATCCTAAGACCGCACAGACTTCTTGTAAACGTCCTAGAACTAAAATCTCTGCCATATACGATTTGTCAGAAGTTGCCATGTTGTACAACTAGCAAATTTTTCTATCTCTTAAATAAAAATCACTACCTTCCATTTATTACGGAAAATGCACTGAACCGCTTAAATTATGCTTTAATAACGTGCTAAATACGTATTTCAGTTAACTTGCTACCCTGTGTATAAATTGTTATTTGCCATAAAATTTATTTTGTTTGTAAAAATTTTATTTCTAGCTCAAGCATTTGGGCTATTGAAATAAAATGCTTCTCTTTCCGGTGATATGGATTATTTATAGATAATTTTTTTTTATTTTAATAACATTCTTTTGAAAAAAATATGTTACAATAACTAACCGAATCTGGGGTTATTACTTATAATTGTAAGTATAGCATTGTTAATTTTTCGGTAGTGGACAAAGTTATTAGTGTGCATACGATGTTCTACACCGAAAATGAACTCCTA
This sequence comes from Rhinocypha anisoptera, assembly GCA_011762765.2. NCBI lineage: Eukaryota > Metazoa > Arthropoda > Insecta > Odonata > Chlorocyphidae > Rhinocypha > Rhinocypha anisoptera. Next base: position 5,746 of record WURS02428782.1, on the reverse strand, counting down.
CTTTCCAAAATACTGTAGGACAAGCAAAGTTTTTTAATTATAGTAGTATAACCCTTTTCAACAAACACCACATTAATATCCTGGGCGGGACTCGAACCCGCGACCTTTGGGTTATCCGGCAAGCGTGCTATTCCCAGGATAACCCGATCGGCGAAAAGTTTTTTCTTTCATTTACTAGTAAGATGAATCATTTTTTGGAATATACTCTAAGATATAATTTACGATGCGAAGATTATTCTTCTTACCAGTTCGAAATTGTCCAACGGTTGAGCAGGAATATAAGAGAATCCATTGCGGAGGAGTAGAGACGGTGTCATAGGCGATAATCAGAAATCCAGTGGGGAAAGGAGATGGCCACGTTGAAGAGGTTACTGAAATAAAAACATGTCATTTGGTGAGAATTTGTTTTTAATGGTCAAGACAAAAGTAAATCATCAGAAAAATAATATCTTTAGAGCGTCAATATCAGGTACCACACACACACACACATAAACTATAACACTATATATAAAATTTTGACATATCAATTAAAATAAATTGAAAAATATCAAAATTACGAAAATATTGATCGTAAACCTCATCAATTTTTGATTTTTTAAAAATTTAAGTTCTCTGTTATTTTAATTAATAATATTAGTTAAATAAATTTTACTAAAATTTTTAAATGTCTCAGTAATAAGAAATTCATTACAAATAATATACGAGAATGTATTTGAAGAAAATTTATTGGCTTAAAGATATTATAGCTAACTTTAAAAAATTCTTTCATTATATACATGGAAACTTTCGTATCTTAATGCCAAAATTTGAGTTTATGGCAGCCACCAAACTACAAATAACAAATTATTATCAAAAAATGGTTATTCACGGGTATTTACACCTATTATAGTCTTACCGAGTCTATTAAAAGTCGCTGACCAATTTTGGAAAAACCGTTCCGTTGTGGTCATTTCTCCATTAACTGCAACATTTTTCCCTCTGAAATATATAAGGATCAATTTAGCAATAGACTTAAAATAGCTTTATATGAAAAAAATACGATCCAGGCCTATACGATCTTCAATGTATCTTCTTTTCATTATTACACTATTATAGGACAATGAAGTATAATTAAAACTTTAGTATGATATCTTACCTTTAAATTGGATAAACGGTTTAGTAAAGCCATGATTTAAGTCTAATTACTCGCTATTATTAATAATAACATAATAATATAATTATATCAACAATTGTTAGCCCACTAATTGCCAATGGACTTTAAAATAAATGTTATGGAGTGATAGATGACGCACATTCATCAGGTAATTCATAAATAAACTAACAAAATACATAAAATAACATTCACAAAAAATAATTAGCTTTTTTCTTCAAGTTCTATTAAAAATTTAATTTTTATAACAAGTACGTAGGGATTATGACATTTATAAAAATTGCATTGAAGGATATGTGATCAACTATAGCCAAAAATAGATAATTATTTATATAATTTTAGGTGCCTCTGAGAAAAATATATTATGGCATTTTTTCATTTACTTTTATTGATGGACCAACATATCTTAATTACTGGGTCTTTTAGCATTCCCTTGATTTCGGGAAATGATGAGTAAATTACTTTTTCCCCACTTAGAAAAAAAATGATGTATTAATCACATGTATATAACTATTACAAATATGTTCAATAATATAACAGTTAAATATATTTTATCATAAATAACATATGAGAAATGTGTTTTAATTTTAGTTAGAAATTGATTAATTTAAAAAATAATGAATAATCAAATTCTCCATTAGTAATCGCTTACAGCAAGAATTATGCCATGGAATCATGTAACAGGAAATTATATGCCCAAATTAGTGACGGATTAGGAAATAAATATTTGCAATATTAGGCAAGAAATTTATTTTAAGCAATTAGTCTACTTTTACGGGTTTTTAAAGTTGTATTTTAAGTTTATTTCATTAACCTTTCATTTTTTAATGAACCCTTTTTGATTTTTAATCCCATCGCATTTATTTCTCAATTTCTCCTTTTTATTACTTATCTTATGATATTTTACATTAAAATCGTGGTGAAATATTTGTATCTCATCATGTAGTTATTTAAAAATGACTTCCGTTACTACTTTCTACTAAAATTTTTAATAAATATTATTATGAATGTTAACATTTGGCAGTGTAGATAAGACAGAATCACTTTTTGAAAGCATCAGTTATTAGAGTTCGAAATCACGTTTGATGTTTTCCTATATTAGAGAACAATTTTGTAAATCACTTAATTTCACTAATATTTCAACTTTTAGAGGCCCACTGATTAAAAGGAAGAAATTTTGCTGTCTACGTACTTACACTACATACAACTGATAATAAGAATCTCGAGAATATGAGAAAAGAAGGTAATCAGAAAGAAGCAACATTACCCTGCAAGTAGCAATAGCAAAACATGAAAATAAGAATTAAATTTTACCAACTATCATTTGCTTAATTTGACATAAATCTTTGTTTCTTGTCCATTATATGTTTTAAAATGCTTGTAAACTCAGAATATTTTTGTCTAACTAACAAACATAGATTATATGTTTACAATATTAAAAACTATATAGTAAACACAATCAGAATAAAGGATTATTAGCCCAAAGGGAAATATTTTTCACTAACTAGTAAACATAGGTTATATGTATACTATATAGTATCCTTATAATCGGAACAGAGGAACACTCACCAAAAGGCGAAATACAGCATACAAATAATAGGAAATAAGGAAAGGAATAGGAACACGTAAAATGACAATCAAAATGTGGCAAGAAAGATGAATAGGAATTCACGAATTAAAATGAGAAAAACTTTTGTCCACAGCCGGCACTCGACCACGCTCTATCGGGAATTGGGAGGCCAATATATAGTATACTATATTATAATAATAATATAATCTATGTTTACTAGATAGAGAAAAATATGAATTTTATATAGACTTTTATCTGTTATTAACCCTTTCCTCATTTCCCATTATTTGTATTTTGTTTATTTCTATATGTCTATCTATTTCGATGCAAAGTTCGCACATGTGATCATAATTTAAAGAAGAAACACGAGAGAAACATATAAGAATTCGTCTTCCACTTTCCTACAGAAAATTCAGAAACCTAATTAAGTGTTTCTTTATGTGAGAACTATGTTTCTTGTGTGTTTCTTCTTAAACTCTAACTAAACTAAAACTTTAACTCATTGCTATTCTAAGTCATTATTTACGTATATATGAATAGCTATTATAAATAAATAAATAAATATATATATAATATGTATTCATATGTACGTAATGAACGACTTTGAATGGCAAAGATAAGTCGGTGTGATTATACACTCTTTTTGATCTTTTAAAATGCAAATATTACAATGATAGATTGAATGAAATATTTTATTTATTATGCTGATTTCTATTATTATTTATTATGCTGATTATTATAATGTTTCCTATTAATTTATTATAATAAATGAAGGATTTTTGGTACAATATTCATAAATACTTACCCCAATGTAGATCCTGACACGGTGACCGATACTGTTTGAGACAAGGGAGTAGTAGTTGCTGCCTTGTTCGTAAAGGAAAACTGCCTGCAAAAGAGCTTGGGTCGGAACAATGACCGAGTACTCCGAACCACATACCATATTTTGGGCGTGATATCAGCAATCTGTAAAAAATACCTAGGTGTGTATGTCATTGTGGATAATTTTGATGCGATTAATTTTACGTTGGAAGATATATATTTATACACATGCAGAAAAGCTCAGTGGAGCAATGCATAACTATCTAAGACGGTAGAAAAAGTACATCAAAACACAGAAACACAGAAAAAGAGACACATTTTCTTCTTACTCGGAAGCTTTCGGGCCGTATCGGTCCTTCTTCAACCGTCTGAAAATATCTTCTCAGACGATTGATATTCTCGGACGGTTGACAGACGACGGAATATATAATATATTCTCAGACGGTTGAAGGAGGACCGATACGGCCCGAAAGCTTCCAAGTAAGAAGAAAATGTGAGTGTCTCTTTTTCTGTGTTTCTGTATTTTTATGTACTTTTTGTGCCGTCTTAGATACTTATGTATATATGCATATGTATATACATGTATATATATATATATATATATGAGGAAGATGAGGAGGATTTCACACACAAAAAAATAGGCACAGTGATATAAAGACTTACAAGTTTTAAATTTTCGCTGGCTGCTGAACCACCTTCCTCAGATAGGAGATTAGATGAAACTGGGTCCGGGCGTTGGTGGGTCATATGTATAGGGGCAGGTGAGGAGGTGAAGTGTTAGCGGAATTTCAGGGAGGGGTAAGAGATTGGAAGATGAAGAGTGAGAACATTGCAAAGTTGAAAGTCTATATGCCTGGCTAGAGAAAAGAAATAATGATTTGCAGAAGGCGGCATTGCAGGATGGTCGATAAAAAGTAGCAATTCAGACGAGATTAGTGGACAATGTTTAAACCAGGCCGTATAAACGACTCAGAAAAGTAAATACAAGCTGTTTCAAGGGTGTTGAGAGTTATGCGTGTGGCTGAGGGGAGAAGAGAAGAAAGAATGGATACTGTTTATCAATTGTCAAAGTCAAGATTAATGAGGGAAGCATGTTTTGGAACCGGAAGGGAAGCTGACGCACAAAAATGCTTACAGGAGGCTCTGTGATTGTTTATGCGGATGTTAAGGGGAGTGGTACATTGGCCAATATAAAAGGCGGGGTCAATTTTATATTTTAGAAGGTAGATAACATTACTAGTGGTGTAGGAGGAGGCGGGAAGGTAAGGGAGATATTTAAGAAAATGGTCATGAGGGAGGGAAGGAGTAGAGAGTAGGGGACAAGTTTTACATCTAGAACGAAGACAAGGAGTGGATTTGGAGAGGGGTTTGGTGATCTTGAGTTTATCGCCGAGGTTTTCAGGACGCCTATAAGTAACGTAGGGGCTCTTTTGGAGTAAATTAGCGGTAGTATGGTTGTTACTCAGTATCGGGAAAAGGTCCTTTAGAGTAGAATTAAGAGATTGTATCCCTGGGAAGGAAGTGGTACAAATGGAAAGGTTATTATGGAAGGGTAATGGTACAAATGGAAAGGTTATATTTGGCAGAAGGCATCGTGTAGGAGTGTTAACGGATTTTTTAAATTAAAAAGTGATTATGGGTAGTCTCGACGAAGAGGGGAATTATGGAGGTTGGTGAGGTAGATGCTAAGGGAATCAGGGTTGTTACAAATGCGGTGGCCTCGGATATACAGGGAATGTGGAATGGAACGTTTTGTGTGTGAAGGGTGTCAGATATTTTAATGTAAGTATTGTTGGGAGTACGTGGGTTTGATGTGAACTGATGTGTTAAATTTTGCATCATAGAGAGTGATGTACACATCTACAAAAATGATAGTAATTGTAGAAGTAGTTGAGGTGAAAGAAAAGTCAGGAGGAAATATTCAAGGAGAAGAGAAAGTCAAAGAGGGAGACAATGCCATGGTGCCACAGGAGGAAAATATCATCAATGTTTGTAAGCCATAAGATAGGTTTTAAGGGGTGGTTCCTAAGGAATATTTCTTCTAGGAGACCAAGGTAGAGGTTGGCGTAGGAGAGGATAAATCTGCTTCCCATCGCACAACCATTTATTTGTAGGTAATATTTATTATTGAAGGAAAAGGAATTGTGGGTTAGGATGAAGTTGGAAAGGTCTAATTTAAGTCTTTAAAAGTCTGTGCCTATGTT
>WURS02428771.1:0-16035 GCA_011762765.2 Rhinocypha anisoptera | reverse complement strand
ACACGCCGTGGGCTTAGTACTAGGTGAGCTCTACCCTCACTTAACATACCAACCTTCGGGTTGATCACTGTGGTTTTACCCAATGGCAAAGAAATAAGGTACCGTGGGTGCAGAGAATACTTGAGGTGAACGGAAAGGGAATGGGTGAAAGAACAGGGAAGGGAAAAAGAGAGACGAAAGGAATTTACTTAATGGATTTTTTTCCGACGGAAAAAACTGGGGGATGGAGGTAGAGACAGGTCAAGAACGCGTTGTGGCGAAACAGAGAACTAGAGATAGATAGAACGATAGAGGGAGAGATAGAGGGAGAGGAGGTGAGGGAAGATTCACGAAGTTGACTGAATAATATGAAAAACAGTGGAAGAATTACTCGAGGGGGGACGGAGGAGGGACGAGAGGGATGACAGCGAAAAAGATATCTCGGAGGGAGAGGACGCTCTCTCCCTCGAATCGATCACACGTTTGGACCAGAAACTTTGGCGAAATTGCAAGAGGGAAATTGAAAAAAAAAGAATAGGCGTTTTTCTTTCTGCCAATGGAGAAATAAATAGAACTCCTCTCTATCCAAGTGAATAATAATGTATGACCAAGCGGGGAATCCGATTCAGGAGGCGTGAAAAAAGTGTGACCGTCCAGATAAAATCACTTCACAATCAATTTTAAGTAAAGAGAAGTGCATCCCTAAATCAAGAGTGATAAAAAAAACTCGAATGTTAGATTTAAAAAAAAAAACTCGTATTATCGAAACTTGCACATGGACCACGAAAGCAATCTAAGAGGCACGCAAAAGTCACTGAACCATGCTCTCTTATCTTCTTTTGGGAAAGCGCTGCACTTTCATAAATTGCCCAAAAACGAAAGTGTAAACCAAAGAGAGAATAGAGAGAAAAAACATTGGTTAGCTTCTGAAGGATTTTTCCGAAAGACGGAACGGTTTTAGATACGCACATAAAATGTATAAACTCATCATTTCATTCCTTACTATCCCTCGGAATAAAGACAACATCTTGTGCGATTACTTTGTATGAAACTCTTATCACATTTAGCTTGATTTTAAATTAAATTCACGTTGAAGAATACTTAAAGATTTTCGCAGATTCGTTTTACTGTTATCGCAGAGGAAGCCCAAAAACTCCTCTTCTTCGATCTTTGGAGGAGAAAAACCAAAGGTTTCGCCAATAAAATGATTTCTGAGATCGGATATTCCATTCATTGGGCCTCCCTCCACTCGTTTTCAAGCAATCAATACTCTTTGGAGAGTCAGAAGGGTATCAAATCAACCGTCTGATGCCATCGAATAGCTGATGAGAGACATTACGCAACCCCTGTTAAAAAATGGCAGGTGGAGAAAATGTGAGAATTTAAACTACTAGGTCATTCAATAAGTCTGTAGGATGGCTCATAGATGACCCCACTATCAAAAAATCTCAAATTTATCTCGAAGCAGCCATCTTTAATATGATTTGTGTCAACATTTGACAACAATCGGATCATTCTTTCTCAAATTATGGCATTGAACGTGAGGCAACAATTGTTATTTTAAAAAACAATGGAAAAAATTGAATTTCGTGTGTTGAAAAATCATTGTTTTTATTGGAAAAATACATTGAAAACAAAAGCATGGCTTGATAAATGTCATCCGGACTCTGCTCCATCAAGACAAGCGGTGGATAAGTGGATTTCTCATTTTAAACGTGGTCGTACGAGCAAGAGTGATCCAGAAAGCAGTGGACGCCCAAATGAGGCTGTTACACCGGAAAACATAAAAAAAGTCAACAAAATAGTTTTGGCGGTTCATAAATTGTAAGTGCATGAGATAGTTGACATTGTACAGATATCAGATGGCAGTGGGATTACCATTTTACATAAACATTTGGACATTCGAAAGCTTTGTGCACAGTGGCTGCCGTGTGAACTCACAGTCGATCAAAAACAACATGTCGATGCTTCAGAGCAATGTTTGGAGCTGTTCAACCGTAATAAAAACGAATTTTTGCATCTACATGTGACAATGGATGAAACATGGCTCCACCACTACACCCCAAGGACAAATCGGCAGTCATCTGAGAGGACTGCACGCGACGAACCCATCCAAAGCGTGGAATAACACAAAATTCGGCCCGCAAGGTTATGACGTCCGTATTTTGAGATGCACATGGAATAATTTTAAAAGACTATCTTGAAAAGGGAAGAACAATCAACAGCGATGTTTACATAGCGTAGTTTGAGCATTTGAAAGAAGAAATCGCAAAAAAACGTCCCCATTTGACAAAGAAAAAAAAAGTGTTGTTTCTTCAAGACAATGCACAGTCTTACAAGTCGATGAAAATCATGGTAAAATTGCATGAATTGCACTTCGAATTGCTTTCCCATCTACCATATTCTCCAGATTTGGATTGATTTGGCTCAAGAAAATGCTCTAGAGAAAGAAATTTGGCTCTGATGAGGCAGTAGTCGCTGAAACTGAGGCCTATTTTGAGAGTAAAGACAAATCGTACTATAAAAATGTCATTGAAAAGTTGGAAGATCACTATAATCAGTGTATAGCCCTCGAAGTCAACTATGTTGAATAATAAAATTGAATTTTGCAAAAAAAATAATTTGTTCTTAGTCATCCTACGGAATTATTGAATGACCTGTTACAAAATTATTTTTTTTAAACTGACAAGGAAAGCTAGAATAAGCATTAAGATATGTGAACACATTTTCATATGAAATTATACATGAGATTCTAATGTAAAGACAAGAAGAACCAATAATGAAAAGTAATTTAATCTAGGAATGACAATAATTAATTTTTCAATAAAATAACAAGATAAATATCCTAGTGAAGGAACTAATAGATTACACTTACCTAGGGAATGCACAAACTCCTTGTGATGCTGATAAAAATGTATGTATGCAGGCAACTTCTCTGCCACAAACACAGAGAGAAGATCGTGAATAAGCTCTCCTTCAAGGAACCTAACAGGCTTCAAAGCCAATAAGGGATCCAATAAGAAAGTGTTTGGATCAGCAAGTGCCGCTAGAATACATCTCTGGGCATCTTCTCTTGCTTGGGATGCATTTTCAGCAGTGTAGGTCCCAAGCAACTCCACCATAACCTTTGCTGCTTGCTCACTAGAGTATTTGAAAGTGAGAATTTCCATTTATTATTAAGCAGAAGAGCATTTACAAACATTATGTACAGAAGAACTGTAACAACTATACAGAGGAGTCAAAAATTAACCATAATTGATGATAAACATTTCGAGACACATTGTGGTCCATTATGGCGTGGTAGTAATGTGTTTAAGTAACTAGAAATTTGCCATCCAGGTCTCCTAGTTACCATATGTACTCTTGATGTCAGCTGATGAGGGGCAACAATGATAGGGATTGTTGTAGATTGCAGGAGGCCATAGAAGGCTGGATTGGTCACACTTAACACTTTGAATTTTTCTTCTTTTACCCATACAGTTGTTATGAACAAACAACTTTTACTTTATTGCTTTAGCATTCTTTCATACATATAAATAGGGTGTTCACCTTCACTACTTCAAAAATTGTATCACTTCACTCTACTCTTCTTTGGAATATGGCTATTAAGGACACTTCCATTTTTACTTTGGTCAGTGGATGTACTGTGTACATCTAGCAGACTTGTAGGCAAGATGCTATACACTCAAACACATAGTACAGCATCACAGTGAAACACAATAAAAGTTTAAGTTTTATTATCATATTAGGGTTACTCATTGACACACCCTCGTATGTAATACAAACATATACCCATAGTTAATGTAAAAAACGTACAAATATATAAAAAAAAGGAATATCATTATCAGTACTAAAAGAAAAACGAAATGCTACACTACAGACTTAATCAAAAATGCCTTTCATAAATATGTAAAAGGTTACCTGGACTGTAATCAAAAGCGAAACAGACAACTAGGAGGAATATGCCTATTGATGCAGAAACTTTTAACAGCTATTTAATTAAATCTGTGAACACCACACTGCCAATTACCATAAGTCCAAGATGCTATAACACTACTTAAAAAGTAATGTTAACCTCTTCCCTACAAGATGTGAAACTCACAACTACAGTACAAGACATAATAACCTCCTCTCCTTAAATCAGTGTAGGTTAACTATAGCTCAACATTCTATGCCCAACTTTGGTATCAAAATTTTCAACCACTTACTGATCTTAACTAGAAATACTAACATGGCTAAATTTAAGAATGTAATAAACTCCTGGCTTACTGTAAATCCATTGTATTCTAATGTCTGATAAATTGTAATTATGTAGGCTTATTTGTATACTCATGTTTGCTCGAACTTTTGACAAGGTCTATATATTTTATAAATACTTTTGACCAATAAAAACACCTAATCTGTCTCCTACTCGATTAAATGAGACACAAACTTTGAAATTCCCATAAAAATATATTTTCTACACGACCCAGGTTTCGTCGCAATGCAACATCATCAGGTGATTCACAGAATAAATCCACAGTATATATAGTCCTTGGGAAGGGGGGAAGGTGGGAGTGGTGAGCTGGAGAAATTAAGTTCAGGGAGGATTGGTGAACAGGTATTGGGCCAGTACTTTGTAATGTGTACTATGTAACTTTGTAATTGGGTTGGACGGAGAGGAGTGGGAGCCCAGGGGCCTAGGTGGGTGGGGGTGGAGGTATATTTTTATGTGGAATTTCAAAGTTTGTGTCTCATTTAATCATGAAGCAGTTCCATGAAGTCACGCCGGAAACTATTTCCTGCCTCCTACTCGGTTTCAGTGGCACTATGTCACAACAAGGAACATGATGTGGTAAAACAATTAAAAATTCCATCCACTAGTCAAGACATCAATGGTCTACCAAATTATGCGATTAAGTCTGTTGTACATTTAACTGCCCATCCTATTTCTATTATAATTAACAAAAGTTTTCGATCTGGAAACTTCTCAGACTCATTAAAATACTGTCAGGTCATCCCAGTTTTTAAAATGGGTGATCCAACTGTTCCTAACATTATAGACCCATCACCTTTATATCAGTGATTGTAAAAATAATTGAAACCATTGCCTATACTTAAATTCTGCAACATTTTTAGAGTCATAAGTCAATTTACCCCCTCACAGTTTGGGTTTCACCCTGGGAAGTCCACAGAAATTGCAATTGAATGTGTCCAAATATATAATAACGGCATTCGAAGGTAAACAATGTGTGTCACTTTTTGTGGTCTAACATCAGACTGCATTAATCACTCAACCCTAACCCTCACACTTCAGTATTATGGCTTCCAAGACAGAAAACTTATAAAGATTCATGGCGAAATGAAATAGCAACTTTCCACTGAATAAAATTTATTTTAACCCAGGGTTTCGGTGTCACTGTACCATCCTCAGATCCACAATCATGATCTAAGGATGGTGCAGTGACACCAAAACCCTGTGTCAAAATAAATTTTATTCGGTGGAAAGTCGCTATTTCATTTCACCAGGAATCTTTCGTTATTACACAATATCACGCCTGAATCTTCATCACTTATAGAGAACTTAAATTTATGACATCATACAAATGATCAAAAAACAGGTGGTAACCAATCCAATTTGTTATCTGTGAAACATGGAGTGCCACACATGGGGGCCTGCCCTTCATCCCCTCCTATTTCCAATTAACGACTTACCATATAACCTCACTCATACCAAGGACTTTGGCCCAATTTGATGACATACAAACGAGATGAGGTTAATCTACTATATAGAGATATATCAAAATCCTAGGGTCGCAAACTTATAGATAGCAATGTTATTTTGTTTGTATTGCCCGAGGTAGATAGTATGTTATTACAAAAGTATATGGGTTATGAAGTAATTTTAAAACTGATATGACCACTTCCATTGATAGTGTGGATCATAGGTTCAGAAAACCTCAATCTAACAAAATTAGGCCAATTAAGATTTGACACCGGATGAAACTTCAGTCCTTCTGGACATCTTTTGAAGAATTTCCAGCCATGTCTAGTATCTGTATGAAAGTGACTACAAGATAAGGCAAAGTGAACTATTGTACCGCAAAGACACAAAAGATGCACCGAAAAAAATCGTTGAAAGGCAAATATTTAATAAGTTATAAATGGTTGGGTTCACGACTACTAACCTCTGGTGAGAGCTTAAAAGGACTTCGTGGAGAAGGCGAAGAAGTTTCTGCATTTGTTCATTTGAAGGAGGACAAGCGGCAAATTGTTGTTTTAAAAGATCGACATCTCTAAATACTGCCCTGACGTGGTCTACCTGACGAGCTACTTGCACCAAGTGATAGTAAACATGATAGCGAATGGGCGACCTTTCTTCAACAGACTGGAATAGTAGCCACAAACTGCAAAATAAAATAAAAACTATGAGATTTAACCTCAAATAACATCGAAAACGAAAGAGTATGAAAGAATACTTACACACGTAAAGTAACAATCCCAAGTTTGTAACCAGGAGCCTTGATGAGTTTTTCACAAAATGCCAATATTAAATTTTCAGATCGCTCGACTGGTATCTGATAAAAAGCAAAAGAAATACAACTAAAAGATCCAGAAATAAGATAGTTACGGCAAATAATTGAAAAATGATCTTACCAACACTAGCATTGAAACGATTCCATTAAGAACAGTTTCTATTTCCATCTCACTTCCCTCTTTAAAGCATGCATCACACACACCAATAATCTTATGGAGATCATCCTCTATGCCTTTCGGCGATTTTTCCTCCGAAATCTCAGCACCTAGACTTTTTAGGTAACCTCTAAATTCAATTGCCTGCAATTAATAAAGCGATATATTAAAAGCAATATTGTAGATTTCCAGCGATGCACACGTTTCCCCATAAAAATCACCCCATGAGTAATCATATATGCAGAATTACCTGTTCTTCTATGTTTAGATCACTATAAACGGGCGCACTTGGTTGAGACATTGGAATATTCATTTTGGAAAATGTATTTACTTCCACAAAATTTAACAATACTTAAATGCACCTTACGACATGGCAGCACACCGACCAACATGGACCTAAACGGACACGAAGCCGACAGTGCACCATGTTATTTATTAGAATGATGCCTATATAATTGTAATAATAATCTCAGATAAAAATAATGATTGAGTGAAATTTAAAATCACTAAATGACCAAAAATGTTTTGCTTTATGATATTATATATATTACGATTGGGTCTGAGACTATGACAAAATGTCAAAAGATAAGCGAAATACCACTAAATACAAATTTCTCATCAAACAAGTGCTGAAAAGTGTAATGAGAAATTTACAAGTAACGCTGTAGACACCGCGAAGTAAAAAAGTCTTGAAAAGCTATATATTCATGGTGTTGATTTTTTGTAACTAAAACAGGTAATTAACTAGCCGCAGCAGTTATAGGAATTCATATTTCAGAAAAAATTACTTTTGATCACTAATTTCCATATGGAGTATATTGAAGGAAAACCACCTCTCTGCTCTGTTACAGACTCCGCATAAGAAAGGGTAAAACAACTATTACTGAAAGAGGAAATCGTAAAAAGAAGCACGATTCAAATTTCCTTTTCACATTAAACTCATTTTAGAGCTATATAAGTATGCTGCCTGGTCTTCCTTTTTTGCTTGACTGAAGCGCTGCAGTCACGAACAGTATGGCTAAAAATCAGGAATGGCCTGTTGATGTTGGCATACAAGCTATAGAACTGATATTTCCGTCCCAGTATGTGGACCAGAGAGAATTGGAGGTTTTTGATGGTGTATCTGAAGGAAAGTATACAATCGGCCTTGGTCAATCAAAAATGGGATTTTGCACAGACCGCGAAGATATAAATTCCCTTTGCCTCACTGTTGTTACTCGTCTGTTGGAGCGAAACAGTATTGACTATGCATCGATTGGACGTTTAGAAGTTGGTACTGAAACAATTATTGACAAATCTAAGAGTGTGAAATCAGTTATAATGAAAATCTTCGAAGAGCATGGTAACTACAGTATTGAAGGTATAGACACAACAAATGCCTGTTACGGAGGCACTGCAGCCTTATTTAATTCCATCTCATGGATTGAATCTAGTTCTTGGGATGGCCGATTAGCAATTGTAGTAGCTGCTGACATAGCTTTATACGCAAAAGGCAACGCTCGTCCGACCGGTGGTGCTGGGGCTGTGGCCATGCTAATTGGGCCTGAAGCTCCGTTGATTTTTGAACGAGGACTTCGCTCTACCTATATGCGTCATGTATATGACTTTTACAAGCCCAATTTGGAATCTGAGTACCCAGTTGTTGATGGGAAGTTATCCATTCAGTGTTATTTGAATGCGCTCGACAACTGCTATCAGATGTACTGTGATAAAGCCGAAAAGTTGATACCAAATTCAAAACAATTACATTGGAATGTAAACAGCTTTGACTCAATTTTATTTCATTCACCATACTGCAAACTTGTTCAGAAGAGTCTTGGCCGCTTGGTGCTAAATGATTTTGTTAGAGCACAGAAAGTTGATTCAGGACTGCCGGATTCATATGCTGGATTGGAAAAATACGCGAATATTAAACTAGAAGACACATACTTTGATAAAGAGATCGAGAAGGAATTTTTGGTGTTCAGCAAAGATTGCTTTAGAGCCAAGACGGAGCCAAACCTACTTCTAGCAAATCAAATCGGAAATATGTACACACCTTCCTTGTATGGAGGATTAGTATCCCTATTGATCGTTAAACCAGAAAAGTTATTGGCTGGTACAAGGATTGGCCTATTTTCTTACGGCTCTGGGCTTGCTTCTTCATTCTTTTCAATTCGGGTGACAACATGTATGTCTATGGATTCTAAGCTAAATTCTTTAGTGAAGTCTGTGTCGCATATACCATCGCAACTAGAGTCAAGAAAAAAGGTGCCACCAATGGAATTCTCCAAAATCTTGGAGGAACGTGAGAAAAGCCACCTTTTGGTTCCTTTTACACCATTAGCTCCAATTGTTGATTTGTTTCCTGGCACTTGGTACTTAAAATATGTAGATGATAAGTATCGTAGATACTATGAAAGAGTACCTTTATTGTCATAGAATGTACTTAGCATAGATATAACAATTCAGACATTTTTAATCAAAACAGCTCATTCCTTTTATATATTATTTAGTCTACCTTTTCATCCCATTTAAAAATATTTAGCTGTGTTGAAACTTGTTATTGCTTCAGATTATATTTCAGTGAACAATATATATGAATAAAGCTACTTTATGAAAGAAAAAAAAGAATTTAACATTCTTAAAACCTTTAAAAGTCCTTAAAACTTATTAAGCCTTCATGTATTATATACTACCAATATAAACCATTAACATAATTTATTTCTCTCTAAAATGGTTCTCTATTACTAGTCATGGGATTTGGAATTTTGACAAATCAGAATATATCTAACATCCCTAGCCCTAAAGAGAAATTTGCTTACATTTCAAGTTTCAAATAATTATTATTACTCATTTGGAATAATATATCAGAGGAAATTTTTCATTTGAATGTAATTGGAGAATTAATTGATGATTTTAGAAGAATGTGGTACAGTGGAAGGCAGAAAAGGTTTAGTCCTCTAATCCTCCCCCTGTGGCATCACCAATTCAGCTCCTGTATGAAGGTGGTTAGTATGCCTGGTGGGGATGTCATTAAAATTCTGTGGGCAAGACCAGGTATGTGGAGGGAAAGGAGCCTGGTAACTGTTGACAAAAGTTCTACGAATACATAAAAAAATTGTTTTTAGTTGAAGTGTCGAGCAGCTCAAAACTCTTCTCACAATGAAGTGAAAGGTTCAAATGTGATATATTAAAATTCAGAGTATGTTGTAGTGGGATGCAAAAGGTGGTGAAGGAAACAAGGAAAAGGAGTGAGGAAGAATAGAATCATTTCCATTATAAGGAGCAGCCTCACTTTATTATTCATCTTTCCATCACACTCCCTACATATTTACAGCCTGATATGAATTTCTTTTTACCATCTATCTAATCATTTCTTCAATGACCCAGTGTTCCTTATTGTTCTTGAGTCATTATCAAATTGTTGACTGTAACCTCCCTCATTTGTAGTTTAAGGCCTTCCAACCATTCTTCTATAGTTCCCACCATATTATCCTCTCTATCTAGGAATAGCTGATAAACAAGGTCTGTTAAAAAGATATAAAACCTTAAATTTTTCAGAATAAATATGTAAAACATAAGAGGCACATTCTGTGGAGACGTGTAGGGAACATGTTTGCCCCTGTGTGAAGGTTTCATTTGCTGCCAATCAGCCTATGAGTGACGCAGTGTACTAATCTCAGATTGGATTGTCCATTGCTACAAAATGATGGAATGACTTGAGCAGCAATACTGCACCAAATTTGTCCAAAAACTTGGTGATACCCAAGTGGAAACTATTCACTAGTTCGCCTTAAGTGAAATTATGGAAAACCTAAACTCAATACGTATAAGGATGATCTAGAGACTCCTAAATCAATATTTTGGTCAACAGGTTACCATCATAGGGAGAAGTATTTTAAAATCCTTGAGAAAGGATAGCACAGTAATGAAGCACTGTTCAAAGTCACCTGACTTTAGATCTCCATTATATTGGCTATAGGTTTTACCTTGTTTCATTTAAAAGCGCAGCCTCATCTTTCAACCACTTAAAAGATGGTCACTCAGTGGACAGTGATCTGCCCCCCAGTAGGCCCTGGATGAGCCAAAATGACAATGTCAGGGTCATGCTGACAGTTTTCTTTGACTCCCATGCGGTAGTGCATCAAGCATATCCCCTTAAGGCCCAACCATTACAAAGGAGTACTGCTAGGTCCTTCTTATAGTAATGATAATTTTATTATCTGCAGAAAAAATAAATTTGCATAGTCATCAATATATAGATACATATGTAATAAATTATACATATTAGTTATCATGATGCTGTGCAATGCAAATGACCAGACCTGTGGAAAGCGACATATTGGCAGCTCAGTCACCACAATGCACCAACCACTCCTCACATCGCATTCAGACTTTCTTAGCCAAACACAACATTTCCATGGTTGGTCAGGCTCACTACTCCCCTGATGTGACTTTATATGATATTTGATTTGTTAATTACTTTAAGGTGTTGATAAGGGACAGAGGATACCTTTACGAATTAGTATTCTTATTAACTAATTTCTTTTAAAATTCAATTGAAGAGTAAAAAAAGTTGAATGAAGTAAAATTTGTTTTATTAATAACTTATTCTGACTTTTTATGTTTTTGAGTGACATGATTTTATTATGAAATTATAAAGACAAATGCAGAGACAATAAAGGAAAAAAAATATTTGTATCACTATTTTTCTACTCTTTATCTTCATCACTGATGGAGTAGAAAGAAGAATCTTCAAAAAAAAGTAGAAAGAGATCGCTTCAGAAAGACTATGCCACTTTTGAAATACATTGCCATAAATTTACCACTCTTGTAAATATCAACCATTTAAATGTCTGAAAAAATATAGATGATTTAAAAGTACTGCATCAATTAATTACTTGGTCTTTCATTTATTATTTACTGTCTCCTAGTCTTAGCAAGAGTGTGTCGAAAAGCTACAATTGTAATTGATTCTGCTGATTACAAATTCCAGAAACCAGTCTATTTTGTCATTGGTAAGTAATCTGAATCTTCTGATATTGTTGAATCAAGCTTCTTAAATAAAACTGTTTTAAATGGCTCATGACACACTTCTCCAGATGGACTAACATTCATATATAAACATTTATTTGAATTTTCAGGCTGGATGTAGTCAGAATTATTTTCTATTACTGCATTGATGTAGTCATTTGATGTAGTCTTGATGTTGAAGTCCTCATTCATGTATGGTGCACTCAGTTCAATGTAATGCTATCAAATAAAAAGATTCAGAGAAAAAATTAGTACCTACATATGTTCTTAAAACTAATCCTACTTACCTAGTATGTAATTGACTTTTCAACCTTATGTATTTCTAGATATAGCAATAGAATGCATGGAATTTGAAATTAACATAAGGAGATAATATATGATGCAATTAGAAAAGTGGAATTTCATCCCATAATGAGTTTACTTACAACTATGTAAATGGAAATAGCCAAGTAATAATGGGTAGAATGATAACACAAAAAAAAACAATTTGTATAAAAGTATGAAATTCAACTTGTGATTCCTGCCATGTTAACATAAAACATGTATAATAAAATATATTATAATCATAACAAAATGTTTTTGACCAATGAGTTATGCAAAGAAAAAAATTATGATCAACTTTTTTTGAACAGCTCTTGAAATTGTTTTTACCTCATTCATTTCTTCATTCATGGTGCCTCCAATCCATTGGGCAAGGTCTGAAAAGGCAGGACGGTCACTTGGTTTGGCTTTCCAGCAGTCTAGCATTATTTTGTACCTATTAGTAAAATATTAAAAAATCAAATGATTGTTCATAGTTTTTAAAAATTGGCTGTGGAATTTTAAATATTATACCCTAATAAAAGTTGGAGTTAGTAATATGAGGTGTGTTTAAACAGTTATGACATTTATTTGTCGACAAAAGTGACGTTCATCTTTTAGAATTTAAGAATTTTTTACAATGTATGCTTATTGATCAATTAGTATGTAGCTGATAAAGTTATGACTTCCTTCCTGAGGTTCTTTATAGGTGTTAAGAAATAAGATGTTAATGAAGTATCAGTTAAGCAGGACATTGGAAATATATCTAAAAGCTAAAAGAAGTAGATGAGAATTTTTTTTTTCATTATTTACAAATATGCTAGGAGGCTCATTATTGTACTTATACAATCAAACCAGTTTCACTGAATAAATTGTAAGGACATTCAGCATTTTGAAAGATTAAACTTTTTCAATTTCATAAGGAGATATTCATAGATAATTATCCTTTCATCACCATTCTAATAGTATTATTGGTGTTTGTGCATCATCCCAGGAATCAAAAGGTATTCAACTTGTGCGATTTACCAGCTAGATCAATAGATTTAATTTTTTTCTTCTAAAACATTTTTCACTGTATTCTAAGGTCACTATTGTTTTTGGCCACAAGTCTTTCTTGATGATGACCATTCAGGAA
The DNA here is from genome assembly GCA_011762765.2 of Rhinocypha anisoptera. Taxonomy (NCBI): domain Eukaryota; kingdom Metazoa; phylum Arthropoda; class Insecta; order Odonata; family Chlorocyphidae; genus Rhinocypha; species Rhinocypha anisoptera. The sequence continues at coordinate 2,933 of WURS02428771.1, read as the reverse complement.
AGAATATTTTTAGAAAAACACAAAATTAATATCCTGGGTGAGGTTCAAACTTTGGATTAGCCAGGAAGAACACTACCAACTTGGCTAACCTTGCCAGCAAGGCAATGGATTTCATTATTGCATTATTATATCCTCCCCTCCGTAAGTATTTATCTATAATCAATGGTTCATTTTAAATCCATAGGAAACATTCATCAGGGGGAGAAATAAAAAAATATTTTACTTCCTCACTGTAATTTTTATACTGTATTTTTAATTGCATATTGTAAAGTTTTTCTGCTACGAGCATTCATATCTATTTTGTACAGTATTCCATCTTAATTTTAATCATCTTTATTTGAATTTTTCTGTTGCTTGAAAGAAATGTAATTGTAGATTGAGGATAACAGTAACAATAAACTGAAACCATACAAAAATTGTAACATAATTTTAAATGGCCTTTGAAAAAACTGCTCCTGGTAAAAAATGAAAGCACGTTCCTTAACATAGTCTGTTATTAACTTCATGTATCTATAGCATAATACTGAATATGCTATTTTTTAATGACTTTAATTGTAAATATTTATATGAATTGGCTCTCTAAGACAGCGATTGTCTGGCCTCTCATGAATGGTCTTTGCTTACAAAGATGATAATTCCCATATTTACAATTTTTGTTTATAAAAATTGTTTTAAAGCCCTATCAAAATGAGCTGTTATTTTTAATACATATTATTCTCTTCTTTAATACCTAAAAAACACTAATTTTATTGGGAGAAAATCAAGAAAGTAGTTGTAGTTTTGTTTATAGGTGCTTCGATGGCTATGGTCATTTTGCACCTCTTCACATCATAGAAATAATCCTTTGCAACAAACACAACACCCATGCCCTAAGCGGGATTCGAACCCATGACCTTTGGGTTAGCTGAGTTAGTTTGAGCACGCTACCCACTAAGCTAACCAGGTTGGCAAAATCAAGAAAATTGTTGACTGAAAACGCATATAGAATATATACATAAGTACTGATGAGCATCTATGAAACTAAATATTAATCAATACCCAATAGGGATGTTGATGTGTTATGTTTTTTCAAAGTTTTATTATTTAACTATGTATTTTATGCATATAAAAACTGATTGACGGGTCTTATATCTTCCTAGATCCATAGACCAATAAAGAATTGAATTCCTACCCAACTGGAGAAAACAAGAGCCAGGCATATTAAGAGAAGTGTGATGCAAGCACAGCATGAATTTTTAATGTGAATGGAAACTTTATCAAACATGACCTACAGATTGTACTTACATTTTGTGTGTGGCAAATTCAGGTTTTTCCATTCGATAACCTTGCATAAGCCTTTTTAAAAATTCTTCATTTACCTCCATCCCTGAGAATAATTTTGTATTATTCATTAAAATATAATCTAAATACAACCATATAATAACTAATATTTTTTAATGAGAAATGAGAGAATTTTTATTTAATGAGAAAAATAATTATAGCATATTTTGTTGGATTTTTTATTTTGCAACTCAAATAAGTACTAAACAAAATGCCAACCATTTAAAATTTTCTTAATGATGAAATTACACTGTTATTTTTACTTAAGTCTATTAATATATGTGAAACAATTCTGTTTTTAATATAACATTAATAAACAAAGTTATTTCCCAAGCAAATTAGCAGTTTGAAAATAGGAGACCTTATTCGTCATGACAAGTTGCTTTTGGTATATTCTAAAGCAGCCAAAGTAGCCAATTGTCTTATGTAACTCCTAGAACACTTTGAAAATGTGGCGAGAGAAACTTCTTTTAATACATTAGGTAGCTAGAAAAGTTTTCAATATTAATGTTGTCACCAAGATATTTATCACATGTAATTACTGTCACTGTATTTTGGCATTATCACTACTAAATACACTCTATATTAGAAATAGATTAAAATATTGCAACTCCATTACTTTATTAGTGTTTTAAATCATAATTTGGATATGATAATCAATTATGTTATGAAGATTATGTTTAACTAACCTGCTTTGCCACATGACTTACCTGGGTAAGGCGATTTGGCTAGTGTGAAAAATTCCCATAAAACAACACCAAAAGACCAGACATCTGATTTCATTGAAAAAACTCTGTCTTCTATTGACTCAATTGCCATCCATTTTATTGGTAGTGGATCCTAAATTAAGTTAAAATGCATTATATCAATATTCATTACTTATGGTCTGTGCTTGTATTAAAGCATGTTTTCTTATGCAACTTGATTGTATACCTGGCTCTTTTTTGTGTAGTCAACATTTTTGTAAAGATTCCTTGCCAATCCAAAGTCACATATTTTCACAACATTATTATCTGCTAATAAAATATTCCTTGCTGCCAAATCTGCATGAACTACCTGAAAATATTATTAAATTAAAAATCCTTACATTATTGCACATACTTGTGACCATTAATAACCTTAAAAAGTAATCTAAAACTTAATAAAATCATTTTATTAATTAATAATTTATATATTGAAAAACGTAATAATGGCAATGTGATCAGAAGCCATAGAACATTAAGAAGTTGGCTCATTATTGATTTAGTTAAAATAATTTGGCATGGATAAGACATTTTTCCTTCGTCTAAGAATCATTGCTGAACCAAATGCTATAATTTTTCCACTCATGAAGTGATGAAATTATTAACCATTGTAAAGATAGCACACAAATCCCATCAGTAAAAATAGTCACAATAAGGAATAGCACTTTTAGCAGAGAAGAAAATGCTCAAAGACAGAAGTTTCAGGTGTGATGTGGTGGAATTTTATCATGTTGAGTATAATGTAAGAGAAATTTTCCACAAAAAATATACTTATTGTGACCAAGGGTTTCAATTCTACAGCATCATCATCAGGCAAGAAGTGAGGCAAAATACAACATATATATATGCACATATAGTGAGGTCAGGGTG
>WURS02428761.1:0-16036 GCA_011762765.2 Rhinocypha anisoptera | reverse complement strand
CTTGAGTATGCCTCGAGTGTATGGGACCCTCATGAGACAGGATTAGTGTTGGAATTGGATCGAGTACAGCGTAGAGCAGCTAGATTTGTGAAAGGTTGCTATGACCAACGCAGCAGTGCTACAAGCTTATTGGAAAAGTTAGGTTGGAAACACTCGCTGAGCGAAGGTAGAAGTACAGGTTAAATCTTTTAGGCAGATTTCAGGAGGATCATTTCAACGATAAGATCAGAAATATATTAGAAGCCCCGACATACTACGGTAGATTATATCAACAGATCAAACGGTAGACGGTAAGTTACGGTAGATTAGATCAAACATCATGGTACGTAAAAAAAACTGGAATGCACTACAACGACAGAAGATTGACGATTCAGTGGTCATTTGCGGCGAAAGTCGAGAGGAAGAAAAAATAGAGCAAGGAATGAGATTGGGATGCTCCCTACGCCATTGATCTTTAACGTTTAAATTAAAAAGGCAGTAAACGAGATCAAAAAGGAGATAAAAGGGGGCGTAAGTATGGCAGAAGAAGGTATTACCATGTTGCGGTCCCCAGGTGACATGACCATAATCGGCGCGAAGAAAGAAGATCTTACGACTGCATTTGACTGCGTTAGAACCGAAAGAAGGAGTGCAACCAGAAAATAAACAGGAAAAAACACTTAAAATCATGAGTTAGGATGCCGAACAGATAGATATAAAATGTCATTTTTTCCTCACACAATTAGAAATCACAATATTGTATTTAAAATGTAATTTCTAGTCTTGACCTTACACTTAGTAAGGACATTTTTTAGTTGTTATACATGCTTGTTGTGAGCGGTCTGATATTGTCCAGCATGTTTTATAGTTCTCGTATTAGGTTTTACGTGATAGTTTCTTCATTTTGTGCGTAATGCATGACATGTGTCATGTGCATTGAGAGTGCATGTGAATGAATGGTGGTGGCTCACCCCCTGCCACACGCCCTTGTGGCAGCCTGCAGGGTATTATGTAGATGTAAGGCCGTGAACGGCGGAGGGATAGAGAGAGAGAGAGAACGATGACCAAGTAAAGAAGGGTCGTGCCGAGTGAGAGGGCCAACGGCCGTCCACCTCTCCGCACCAGCCACATCTACGTGCTTCTCGGAGATATTCACGCGGCCGTCGCCCTAATTCTCACGTGGTCTGATTCCTCTTCGAGCTCGACTAAAGGGACAAGGAGGGAAGAACGGTAGAGGTGGCGAGAAAGGTAGAGAGAAGAAAGGTGGAGAAGATATATGGAGTAAGTCAAAAAGATGGGAGATTAAGACGGGGCAAGTTTGTTCATTAAAGTATGAACCGCTATGAAGTCCTTTTTTCGGGTCTGAGTACCTCAATTCCCCTCCGCGGGCGTAGTTCGAGCGTGAAGGAATCTCTTCCCCTTTTCCAAACCGCTCGCCGTGCAAAACCCTCGCCGAATCATTGATCATTCGCTGTTTATTATTTTTTTGTCTCCTCCTCCGAATTGGTTAATCGCCCGTTCTTCTGCGGCGCCGTCCCGGCTACGGGAACTTAGTTGCCCCAAAAACTAATGGAGACTTCAACGCCCGAGACACAATGTTGGCATTATACGTAATTCTCCCGCTACTTAATTAAATCCCGTCAACGAATGATTGTTTGATCCGCGACTGAATTGATGTCAGAAGAAAAAAAAACTGTGCGAATCACAAGTTGGATGACAAAAACTCCGACGGAGATGGAGAGCAATGAGAAAATATAAACAGAAAAAAAACGATTTAAATCAGTCAATGAATATGAAGAGGAAATTATGAAAGACACATTTACGTCCCAGTCCATCAGAAGTAGGTCAGGCTATGTGAAGAATACCCTCTCACTTTTCACTAATAACCCATATTCCTTATTCAAATTTCTAGTGAAAACGTTTTTATTAAAAGCAATAGGTGACTTGTTTAATACATTTCAACAGAGACAGACCGTACTGCATGCAATTCAAAATAAAAAATTACATCGAAATTAATTGGAGTCGAACCCGTCAATCTCAAGGATCATGGATCATCGAATGGGGAAAACATTCGTTTGAGAAAATGTTTGAGAAAAATGTTTGAGAAAGAAGTAGGAAAACCCTGAAATTAAGTAGATGTACGAGTAAGATGTAGTTGTAGATGTCGTATATGTATTATAAAAAGGGTTGCTTTCTCTAAGAATTTTCAAGAGGTTTTCTAAACATTCCAAAATGTACTATAGCAGTTAAACAGACTACATGACGCACTTTGAAGAGAATTAATACTCCCTATGGTACGAAGGATAGAACAGAAGTCTTCAAATCCTGCAGACATATGCTGATGGTTAAAAGGAGAGAAAGATTATAATCAAACTAAAAAATGGTATTAAAATGATCATACCGGCCTCGGTGTGGCGGGGTAATGTGCGAGTCTACCAAACTGGATCGCGGGTTCGAATCCCGACTAGGTGGAATTTTATCCTTAACTTTGGGTATGAATGTATGTATTCGTTCTCATTATATGTTGTTGCATTGTGTCACCGTCATTGGTTAAGTGTGAGAAAATGAATAATAATAAAAATAATGTCCTGAAATAATTTTAAGAAGGCATTATAGAAGAAGAGAATATTGCAATATTTATTATATCATATGTGAATATAATTTTTAATATTTTAAACATAGAAAACTATTATATTTTGTTTCAGAGTCAATATTTTTTAAGAAGGATAAAGTATTGCCAAGGGTTGTTCTTACGTACCTGATGTTCCGATGATTTCAATGACCTCCGTATTGCCCAGGGTAATCTTTTGGGTGTTCGGCAATATAGGACATTTTGATCTAAATAAGCTTGATAACAGAAGAGCAGAGCAGAAAAGAACTTAGTAAGCAACAGATAAGATATGATAAAGAAGAGCTTATGGTTTTGGATTATGATGGTATCATGCAGTAAAATGAGTAAATTCTTCAAAAAGTTGGTGAACATGGTAGCTTATAGAAGAGAAAGTGAGCATTTAATTGAAAACTTTTAAGACACGGCATTTTTCCTTCGGAGAGGAAAAAAAAGGAAAAGACTGCTTAGGTACATCGCTTAATGTTAGGTATATAATCAAAATATGAAAAATTCACATGAAAGAATTAGGAAGGAATGACTGACACTGACACGAAACATTATTTGAAAATCGGCAATACACCACAACTTGAACAGGTAATGGTGATAATGACAATAAGTACAATATTTAAAACTAATTACAATACGTTTGCTCATTATCTCTGAAACTTTGTTATGGGAAATCCGTGAGAGCCCATTAAGGATATCTTACAAAAGTTTGAATAGTCGGTGGGTTTTAAATAGATTCCGCCTTCTACCAAGCTTTCATTCCGTGACCATCATATGTTTTCAAAACACTATCTACTTTCTTCCATGCATGCTTACATTCGAAGCATGATATAGTGTGCGTACACTAAACCTTTTCGTAAAAATAACAATGAGTTTACAGAAATTCCACTTTCAACCTCCTTCGCCGATGAACTGCAGAAAGGTTTCGAGGGTGAAAGTGGAATTTTCGAAAGCTCATGGTGAAAAGTTTTATTCCAGTGTCTTAATGTTAATGTGCTCATTTCGAATGGAGAAATAAGATGGCAACTCATGATATAACATATGTTCGTGGTACGCTTAGCGGAAAACTCCATTAACTTGCCTCTGTAAATCCGCCTCCTACGCCGATCGCATAAATCGATATTCTTAATATAACCAATTGTTCACATGATCACATTCTTTTCGCCATGAACAGAACTCTAAAATTTTTTCTTACATTTTACCATTTACATCGACTTATAGACTTACGACTATGAATAATTAAATCAAAATCGTGTTTTACATATAATAATTTATGTAATGGCCTGCGAGTGCAAGAGTGCTGTCAGTAGATAAGCAGTCATTCAAGTACACACAACTCAATCTCTCTCGGAGTATTATTTGCTCTGTAGATGTTTAACTGGGAAACCAAGAGAATAAACTAAAAGCAGCTTTAATTTACTTAAGACGCTCGTTCAGCTTCATATAACTAAAGCGTAACTCCACGCACCGTATGAATTACAAGATATGAGAAATAACATATCAATGTACCATTCGGCTTAACGACTTTAATTGATTATCATAATTTTGGCTTGTTTATTAATTACAAATTAAATAATTATAATTAAATATGGAAATTTATTGAAGGTTTTTCGTTAAACCCAAACAAGAAATAGTTCACACTTAAATTGTACATGAACAAAATGAGAGTTCTTTCAGATGGCAAAAATCGATACGTCCGTTTTTCACATCCATGTAAAAGGAAAAATCGAATGGATTGAACTTGAAGTTGTGCCGTTTCTTTAACAAGATAAAAGCGTGGAGTGGTTTTTTAGAAAAAAACAGTGATATTATAAAATAATGAATGATTTGGTTAAGGTCAAAGTTGAGATATATTTAAAAACATATATATGATGCTTTTGGTTATTTTTTGAGGCAAAAAGACAATTAAAGTAAAATAACGAAGCCATTGTTTTTGTTTTTTTTTTCGTTTTTCTTATGAATGTATTATCTTCCGATGCTAATATATTTCAAATGAAACTCCGTGATGTTTATTTTCATATCTTGCAAAAGTAACATTTTACCACGCTTCCATCGACGATGACCCATTCTCGCGGAAAGAATATTTATCTGCAATGGTATACGTCTTTACAGATTACAATTTTCTCAGTTTACGAAAGACTGTAATTCTGTAGTTTGATAAAACTGTAACTTTTTAATATACGTATACTGGAACAGTCAACAGTAAAATGTACAATAATGCATAATAAAATACAACCGCATGGTACACCAGAGACTAAACCAGGAATTACGTTCTGATAATTCGTGTGGAGGATTTGAAATCAAGATCATCACCCTCACTGAAAATTAGAAAGGAGCACGTGCGCCATCGTTTTAATTTATTAAAGTTATAACAATGAGTCCATATATGGACCAACATAGCTTCTTAATGAAATCATTTTGTTCTTGTTATGAAATATTCATTCTTAGATGTCACTACCATTATGTGGTATGGCATATTGTTATCGATAATAGTAACCTGCCTTGAAGAAATACTGACACAAGGTTTTCAACTGTAGGGACAAACATTAGCGAGAAAGGTATTAGGAGACTATGTCGAATAGAGAGCTATGATATGGGAGTATACCCTTGATAGCGAGAGGGTTATTATAGCACCGCACAAAATAATGGCATGTTACAGACCCAGCTGTAATTCGAATGATGACTCACGACAATCGACAGATATAAGTACTGTAATTTAATATAAGTTCCCCTTTCAGATCGCGATTTATATAACTCCAAGGTTATTTCTCCCAACAATGGTAATTGAAAAAGATGCAGTTTTCATATCTTGTCAGCAACACATCACATTTCTCTTTCATAACCTAATAACTCCAGTTTTTCGAATTCACAACACATAAACATCTTCGCGGTAACACGCGATGTTCACGTAAAAATGCATATTTATTTCGGGAAAGTATGATTAAAAACGATGTTATTAATTTTAAATAGCGGATTAATGACATACTATTTTTCAAGAATTAATTGAACGTTTGCTTGTGGAAAAATATTTTAATACGTCCGCTCGCACATAATTCTTAACGAGGCTGATGAAAATACGGACATTCAAATGAAACTGAGATTCAGTTTAAAAGAAAGTTAGTTATCTATATTTAAAACGTTATCATGAGAATAAAGTGACAAAGATAGTTAGTTAAATAACAATACTTGAATTTAAAGCAACGACTGAGTTGGCAGGAAAAAATTAATGAAAGCCATTTGCAGACAATAATGTTCCCTTTAATTAACAGAAATGCGAGATGGGTTATTATCAAAGAATGGAAACGAAGAGGTCATTCTTTTTTTGGTCTTTTCGTCAGCTATTATTCAGATGATTGGTTCCTGCAATGTATTCAATTCGTTCTTGATATAAAAAATTCTGGATATCCTGTAATACAAATCCCATCCAGAGATCACTATTACTGTTCATACTCCGAGAATTAAACTGGTTTACTTTTATGAGTTTTAATTAGGTATTCATATAAAACCGCTATCTTTTCGGGTTGTACATATTTTGTTCGCCATATACGGATCGACATGGGAAAATTTTATGTTTCTTTGATCATAGAATAGAAAATATAGAATTTCTTTGATCACTTTATGATTATGCGTGATTCTCCTCAAGAATTTTTCTTTTAAAAATTTTAATTACAAACTTCCGATATCTACTAAAAATTGGAAGAAAAAGAAAAATATTCACACATTAAGGACCTATTAGCCAATGGAAAACAGATAAGATCATATTCCGAAAACGTTAATCGGTTTTCATTAGATTAAAAAACAAGGTAAAAGTATCTTTGTAAATCTTTGTATCAAGTAAAAAAATTTGATCTTAAAGAGAATGCTCCAACGGAATTATATTTATTGATAGTTTTACTCTCTATTGCACTTTTATTCCTATAGTCAAAAACTTTGTTTACTTTTTCCCAGCAGTTGTAGCATTCAAAAGTGTAATTTTAGTATCAATAAGTAGATTTAGCCGAGAACTGTGGTAGATATATTCCTCAAAAGCTCACATTGTTGCTGTGTATTTTTTTATCTAACATTAGCAGGTCTTAAAATGCATTTCAAGATTTCCATGCTATGAAGAAATATTTTATAAGTTGTTTATTCACCTAGAATAGATATTTGCAAAGAGTACGAAGTAAAATAAAGTATTGCATACACTTCTGAATAAAGTCAACAGATCATCTTTCACGAGTTTTTGTAAATAACATTTCAAGACTCTAATCTGACACTGGAGTAATTATTTCGTCATAAATGAATTGAAAAATTTCAAGTAAGAAAATTTCTTTAGTAAGTAAAAGACATTACAAATAAGGATTGAAAGAGAGATCATTAATTTTAACAAGGAATTTGACACTTGCTTTCAATCTTGACACGTTATAAATTATGGTAAGTGAGATAGACTTTGTAAAATAAGAGAAAGAGATTCTTGTACTCGGATTCTAAGTACCACGTAGAATGAGTTCTTGCTTGATCTTTGGAAGTCTATTTCTGCTAAGAATTGAAAATACCTTTCTTCCCAGCGAATAAAAATAAATTCACGCGTGTGTTATGTTATTTCCTAATTATTGACCGTACTCAATGTCAAAATGACACACGGAAGCCAGTTAATTTGAAGGATCTCATAACATTGGTTGTGTAGGACGTATCTCAGATTAACTGCTACGAGCCTTACTGTGGTAAGGCTCGTAGCAAGGTTGCGAAGTAAATTGTAAATATTGATGCAACGAAAGCTTTCATATGAAGGTGTTAAGAACCGATTTCAAAATCTCAGAAAATATAAGAATAGCTTTGGAAGAAAGTTGTGAGGACTGAGAATCTTTAGACCGAATCCATTCATGATGAATGGTTTTAGAAAGTAAAAAAATAACTTGACAACTACATAATTTTCTTTTTCGATTCTCAAGGAGAAAGAAACGTACTCTTTGCAAAGATACGGGTGAGATATCCCCTAATTCCTTCCGTTTTCAAAATTCCTTCCGTTTCCGCGCCGAAGGCGATACTAATCTGCACACTGTAAAGGATTAGATAAAATCAATCTTCACTCTCACCAATTTTTTTTCGAATTTCGCTTCGCGATACACATTCTAATATAGAAAACGACATATGGTGAAAATGCGTAAATATGTAGCACAAAATAAAATGAGTTAAAATGATATTTCGTTAGAAAAGCGGTATGAACACACAAAAGGAAGAACACGAAATGGAATGAGGAATATGGAAATGTGTCGATTCCCTTCAGAAAAGAAGCCCTAAACCGGGATTTGATCTCGGAATTTTTACTTCTCGCGCGACACGTAACCAATTATGCCATTTGGAACACACGCTTAAACTTCGAATTATTCAGGGTTTTACACCATTATTTACCCTACTTTGCCAAGGGAGGGTTTTCGGGTTCTGATTCTCTCACCAATATCGAAGATGGGACATGCAAAAGGGAAGAGGAAATATTTTTAACAGGTATAAAAATGGAAACTCATCGTCGTCTGGTCATCTTGATCTCTGCATGTACCAGCTTCCCACTCCGTCCTAGGGACCTCATGTTTCATGTTCCTATGCTGCATTTATACATTTTGACTGATGTTCCCCTCCAAGTAGTCGCCACCTGGAGATGAGTTTGGAGCGACATTTTACATCCAAAGTAGATTACCAGGAGAAATTCAGTCGCGTCACATTTGTGAGTGCAAGACTAAATCTCTTACGGGGAATAATGTGGCCTTAATCCTTCGCCTAATACATTCCATTGCTGTGACCGATTCAATGAACGTCACTCTCGCCCTCATCTGAGCATTTGATACCAGACCGAACATATTGATTTTTGCCAGTAATGATATACGACACTTTATGTATACACAAATCGCCTTGGACAATGAATGTCATGGTTTAAAAGGTTCTTAATTTGTTTTTTGCATTTCATCTATAACCGCTCATGCCACTAGCGGAGTTCTGTTATTGATGCTATGTGACCGGGTAGACAGCATGTGACAATGAAACTAAAAATGATCAAAGGCTGTCGGTAAAGGGGAGTAAACTATGAGAAAAATAAACACTATAAGATGTAACTTTGAGGATATTGACGCACGGTCCTTTATTTTCCATTTGGATGTCCACAAGTCAAGTGGAAAACAAGTTCCCGAAGAGAATGGTTGATGGTGTAACGGATGGAGTCAAAGTTTGGCTAAATAATAATAAAAGGAATAATAAAGTCCAACAATTCTCACTATACCTCACGTGGAGTTGATGGTTAAAAGATTTTAAAAACATAAGAACTGTTTGTAACTCTAACTGTACGTAAAAACCCTTTACAAAAATGGTGATCTTGTGCATAATTTCTTCATAACAATTGTTTTATAGACCTCGATCAGGTCATATCTGAGGAAATAGTCAAAAGTGTATTGGAAAAGTCGATGCGCTCATGTCGCTGCAAAAAGTTAATTTCATGCAGGTTGATATTGACCGAAACAATTTATTTTTTAGAAACCTATATTCCGGTGTCTGTCCGGCATTCGAAGCATGCATAGAAAGAGACATGTCCTTAATTTGAAAGGCAAAGTGACTTACAAACTATGTTGAAACAAGTGAAAACATATTTCTTTCACGTCTACGTGATCTTATCCCCATTCCGAACCGAGGAAACCAACCAAGCCCACCTTTCCACCAGAGATTCATTGTCTGAGGGATTATTTCACGCGTAATTCTCATTTCAAGTCCATTAATGGCATGCGATCCCAGACGATGAAGGCGACGGGAGGATGAGGAAAAGTGAATGGGAGACGCATGAGCCAAACCGCTCCATTAAAAAAAAACAATCACCTCAGAAATACGGCCCGAACGGAAAAAAATATTCTTGACCTTATGGGGAGTAGCATGAGTGAAATTGTATCCTTCGTGGTTTCTTTGTGGGATAATGACGATAAGAATAATCCAATTGCGTACCTTTTTTCTCATTCATGTTTCTGAAACGCTTTCGCGCATTTTCGAATCTTAGTAGATTAGGAATTGCACGAGGCGAAGTTGCGAGTTCGCAAATTTGAAAATCTAACGCCAGATGAGCGATGAAAAATTGTGGAAAAGAGGTGCCGTCGACGCAGTCAGTAAGTAACCAGAGTTAGTACAGGGAGTGGACTTATGGAGTGGACAAGATAACTTAACGAACTAAAAAAAATTTCTTTGAGCGATGCCATTTTCCACTGGTGAAACAGTGGAAAACAATCCACGTTCGTCAGTGTGAGAAGCTTGTTCGATAACTGTTTGACGTTTGTTTTCCATTTTTTCTCCTCTCCTTCTCGAATTGTCACACTTTCTTCACTTTCTAAACGCCGCTATGATAACATGTCACGCTGGGCCGACTCTCCTCTATTTTCTCTTCTGTCTCATTTACCAAAATAGCTTCTTACGTGTATTATAGGACGGATTTGGATTAAGTCATTGTTGCGTGCCACGTTAGAAATTTTCACTACGGTTAAATTATGACACGTAGCAGGTCGAACCTCTGAATTTCACCTATTGGCAAACTCCTCGAATGATTAAAAGGATGAGCTACAAATGAACAAACCGAAAAGTGACAGTTTTCAACTCGTAGGTCAGTTCGATGATGGAGGAGAGAGTTTCGCCGAACGGCATGCGAAAATTCACATATCGGGGATTACTTCCTCTCCCTGGACCGCCTTCGCTTTCACAGTAAGATGCGTTGCCCAATAAAAATGATTCAGCTATGTTTCAGGTGATGGTGTGGGGAGGAAGAGATCTCGTATCTGCGAGATACCAATCTCAACCGGACTATCATGCAAATCAATAACGCCAAATTAAATGTGAGTGGAGTGAACTCAAAGATGAGCTTAAACGCGTGATTGAGTGAGCACATATGTCTGGCGGTTACGACAATGGCTTAACGCCTCAACTGTGTTAATAACAAGCCGCCATCTTAATAAGCTCCTCAATTTAATAAATCTTTAATAAATCAAGAGTTGAGGTGCATAAAAAAATATCTATGTTGGCGTTAATTTAAAATTTTTGCAAAATCGTCCTACATTAACACGTGGTATAATTAATCGCTGACCACCAATGTTAACAGAAACGAGAGTGAACCAAATCGAGTTTAAAATTACGCACAAAATGTGGTATACGACAGAATAATAGCAAGGTTGACAGGAACTTCATTTGTACAGAGATTTGCAACCATTATTATTGTTATCCATTAAAATTATTCTAATAAAGGCTCATAAAGGGAAAAAAAGCAGAATTGTTAAACTACAGTATTAAAATATTTGTGTGAGGGGATTAGTGATCCACACAAGTTTTAAACAGATATTAACATTGGGCCTATCAGCAAAAAGATATTATTTAGATATTAATATTTGGCATAAAATATATTATGTTATTTAAAACAACAATAAAAAAATTGAGATTTCAACCGCGCATATTTGAAAAAAATATTCATAAGTAAAATGTTACTTCCGGTGCAGAGATTTTGGTTAAAAATTTGTCAGTGTGACAAGTCTTAATGAAAATGCTCAAATGTTCGTTGTGGCCAAATATATACTTTTTTAAACACTGAGATTATAACACTTCATTTCAAAAGATACACCCACATGTGGTAGAAAAATGGTTAAAACGTTTAAAGGGTTACCCTTAAAAGCGCGGGATTCCTCGAAATTCAGAAGTAGATACAAGTGCTGTCTACAAAACTTCCCCAGTGATATATACCAAGAAAGAATAAAGAATGATGTCATTTAGATAAAATACTATATTGAAATGGGCCATATTTTTTGTAATACCAAGGACAAAACTGTTAGGACTGAAAACATTCCAAAGAAATTTCAAGTCACTTTGAAACTATTTGAGTTCAAGTGATTTTTCTTAAAAAATCGTCATCTGTGTGAATAATCATCTTTTACGAAAGATAATTTAGCGTTCAGTAGATAGTCTCACGTACATTATTTTATTTTTATAAAAAATTGGTAGACAAGAACTTACTTGAATGAACAAAGGAACCTAATATAGTTCTACACTATTGTCAAAAAGTGAGGAAGAAAGCCGCTCGTCAAGCTGTGAAATTTTCAATGCAATATGCAAGTTGATCTAAAGGTCACCGCTCTAACATGAGTTGAACAGTACGTATTCCTCTAGCTAGAATGGAGAGGAAAAGTGGAAGAGGGCTTGGAAAGTAAGGGATGCCTGAATACCTGCAAAATATTATTTTTTATGAAAATAGACCAGTTCATTTCTTAGATTAACCGATGTTATTACATTTGCATTGTTATTTCATCGCCATATGAAATTATGAACTCTTAAACCACCGATCAGACAGTATTTCTTTGTTGTTTCAGGACAAGTTATGTACCTGGCCTAAAACTTTCAGATCAAATATCTGTTCCGCGGGTCCGATTGCATTGCGAATACATCATAAAATAAGCCCGTTTATAGACCGTTTCCCGGTAATACTTTGTTGTCGATAAATGTATTGGGTGATAGAGGTGTGTGGATGTACATCTAATACTTGGTTACAAACTGCGAGGGAAAAGTCAGCTGATAAATAGTATGCGTACTTAATAACTAATAACCAATGCGCATAATAGTTGTGTAAGTTTTCAGTCACTATGTAAACAACGGTCTTCTTGAATAAGTATCTCGTAGAGTAAATTCACTTTTTTCTTTAAATTCACACTTTTGTGAACTCATCGTAAAGCGGGTTCCGTAGTACTTTGAACAAAACACTACCTCGTGCCTGCTATTCCTTCCTTCAAACAATGAATAATAAATCATTGAGATCGAGTATACTGACGGGAATATAGAATCGCCTTAATCGAATGGAATTTTTGTAGGATTAGGGGCTTATAAGTAGACACAATTTGCCCGTTTCACCACATGCGTATATACCGATTCAAATAAAATTATCAATGGAATGAAAGCGTACTGAAGATATTATGCTTCAATTATATTCACTGACCTCAAGGCAGAAATAAACGTAACAATTTATAAAAGATACCACTTTAGCGACTTTCATTATTACACCGTGCACTCCCAAAAGGTATTTTAATCGCGTGCTCGCGGGAGCACGCGATTCTCATGCCGGAAACCGCTGTTTTCGCAGAGTTAGGTACTCGAAACAAACTCCATAGTGGTATTTCGAACCAATGAACAGTATTTTGTAATCTTAATGGGTAATCGAAATGTACCACGTGGAACAAATTTCTGCGATCCCTTTTATTCGGACCAAAGAAACTATTCACTGGATCCGAGGCACAGAAGGCGATCGAATGAGGAAACTAAATACTGAAATACAATTCCTTCATTCTTCCACTACGTCTTCAGATCTGATGAAGCCTAGTTCCACTACGGTGGTTCCGTACATTACTCTCGAGAGTGAAGCATGAAAAATTCGAGAAGAGAGAGATACCACAGTCTTGATTTATTTCATTCGATACGACATTTTTAATTGTGCTTCGTATTATTTACTAAGAAAATTCATTGTAATTTCCATCAAACCGATATATTGTGCAAAAGCTAAGAGGTTCGAGGGTCACCATCTACCGTGGTGGTGATTTATCTGTATCATTATTTACCTAATTAATTGACTCAAAAACAGGACAAGGCCAGTTACATTGGATATATAACAAATAATAAATATGAACAAACGATAGCAAATCTTTTAAAAAATAATAAATAAATAACAATAATTCAACCAAATATACGAATCACAACGGAAGACGGAAGAGGTGGTGCAGGAAGGATGTAAATGGAATATTGTGACGGTGAAGGTACACGGTGTAGTGATGGTGTGGATGGAAGGAGATCCATGTGAATTTTAAGCAAGTTATTGAAAGTTGACGGGAGTCGAAAGATGAAGGAGTGTTTGGTTATAGGTCTGTTTGTGGTATATATCATAGTGTCGTCGGTAAAAAAACAAAACATATATCTAGCAGAAGTTTCATAGCTCACTTAATTCTTAGACGAGCAGTAGTATTTTTGTTCATAGGGTGCTTCGACGGCTAAGGTCGTTTCGCACCTCTTCATGTCGTAGAGAATACCCTTCTGGACAAACACAACACCCATGCCCCGGGCGGGACTCGAAATTCCAACCTTAAGGTTAGTCAGCGAGCACACCACCCACCAGGCTAACCTGGTCGGCTTTTCTTAGACGAGGCTAGTGGTACCTGCATAAATCAAGATTTTCCACAGATGCTCCAAAGGAATTTACCCTCTTTTATAGATACGATTTGAGTTCAAGGGTTAATTTTTCGTTCTGAGCTTATTCACTCAGAACGTTGATTTTTATAAACAAACTAATAACATGGAATCGTCAAGTACTGAGTCATCTCTCAAGCTCGTATTGAAATTTCGATTAGAGCACCGAATTGATTAACCTGCAGGAATGAAGTAAGACTTGGAGTTCGAGCCTACGTCTCCAAATGCCCTACTGAATATAATACAAATTAGTTATGGAATGCACAAATAACATCGTAATAGGTATGTTATGCAAGTTTTGAACCTTCCAGAGGGAGAAAGATGGATGCTACAGACTATGAAGAACGACGCTTTGAGGGAAATTTCTCTGTTCGCTATCCTCTCCGGCAGTCCATTCATGACTACTGTGGAGGCGAACGAACTCTCAGAATGCGGAGTACTCCAGTTCATCGTGCAGGACGAGGATACAGCTTTCCAAGTCGATGTAAGAAAAATCCCAGAGGAAAGTGTACGGAGAAAAAGATCAGTTTGTACTCTATGAGGAAGAACCCATTCCGAGTCCGAGGTAGCATTAATGTATGCGGGAAAACAGGAGTGTGTCAAAGCATGGCTTTTTAGCATATAGGAATGGCGTTTAGGCTGCTAAGAAGGCTCTCAGAGTCTCAGCGTGAAATGTTTCCCAACTGCAGCCGGGAATAACTTTAAGATTTAGGAACATCAACCTTATTTTCATATTATCCTGCACTTCGATCAACAATTGCTGAGTTAAGATTCATTAGCATATGGTAAAAGGACTATATTTTTGGGAAAAATAATAACCTTCTCACATTTTTCTGATTTTTTTCAACTTAATGGATTTCCCAACGGTGAGGTCTCGCTCTCTAGATTCGTCCATAATCAACAACTAAGAAATGACTCCTTATCACTACTTTATTATAAAAAATATCAGATAATATTATATTATGTTTTAATTGAGTCTTGGCTGGTATGTCATTAGATTTTACGACCATCTAGCAGAAAATGTCATAAAGGAAAGCTGTCTTCTTTTTGTGGATAGCAAATAATAGATACAACGGGAACGATAGGCAATCAGCCATTGATTTTTCATGGAGGAGCCGAGGTTTAGAGTTGTTCCAACATTTGACCAAAAGTTAGCTCAAACATTATGGAAGATGCATTCGGATACTTTTTCCCACGTGCAATCCACGACTGTCGTGCAAAAACGGAGAGATATTAACAATGCCTAAACGCATAACCCCGTGCTTTCTCTACTATTTCATTGTCAGTTCATTTGCAACCCTTGTCAAACACCCTCGCTCCAGGATTGCCTGGTGCTCTGCCTATGTAGTTCCAAGTTCGCCAACTCTCCCAGTTTTTCTGAATGGTGATGGACATTGCGTTTCCACGTCACCAAAATGCGCATGGCCCGCTTTTCACTGGCGTCAGGCGGCATGTTGAAAGAGAGGGAGAGAGAGACGTTACGACACACCTGTTGGGTTGTAGACACTCCGGATGCGTGTGAGAAGCGAAGGAAACTAAGTGGAGTGGGCGAGCGAGCGATACGATTTTTGTCCCGCGGAACGCGGTGAGGCTCCCATTGCGGTCACACAACGAGTTCTGATGAACCCTCGCGCTCACAACCACCGACCCGACCACCACCATCACCATCAGAAAACCGGTACGTTTTCAGGCGACGGCTGGAGGGGCTGTGAAACTGGCGTCGAACTTATAGTAATGCCGTGAAAATGGGATGAAAAAATATTAATCGGGCGGTCAAACGATCGCGCCGTCTGCGGGAGTGGCGTCGGGGGAGCGGCCCGCAAGCCGAAGATGGTTGCGAGAAGGAAGGAAGGCAGGAGGGGAGTGAAGGACGGGGGTGAGGACGCGAGGAGGGGTGATCGGAGGCTTTCTCGAGGAAGAGGAGGGAGAGGGAGGGAGGGTGGGTCCCCGGGGAGTGAGGGAGAGAGAGAAAGAGAGAGAGAGAGAGAGAGAGAGAGAAGAGAAAGGCTTCTCTTCTCTCGACCGCTCGCACGGAGAAAACGTGCCGGGAGAAAGTTCCACACGCGGCGGGGTGAAGTGAGTGCTCTCGGGAGAGGAGGGAGGGCGTAAGAAAAAAAAGGGCAGAGGCTGGAGCGGCGCGGGAGAAAGGGGGCCCTTAGATACGGGATGAAATTAGTAGTAGATACTGGATAACTATGTGTAAATTCATGATCACAGGAAAAATCAAAC